>AYEL01058363.1:0-105650 GCA_000484575.1 Olivierus martensii
AAAGCACAAAAGTAGTAAAATAACACAAATTTATTGAGAAAACGTTTTCGGCTATTCGATAGCCATCCAAAGAAAACGTTTTCTCAATAAATTTGTGTTATTTTCCTACTTTTGTGCTTTGATTCGTTTAAATAGCTGTAATATACTTTGAAGGACCTATTTTTAAATTCCACTATAACGATTTTAATATATAATCATAAAAATTACATTAAAACAAAATAGCATTTGCGTTAAGATATTATGCCATATTTTATTTCGAATAGTCACGCGTTTACTCGTGAACACAACTGAAACACGCAATCACGAACTTGATTTCCAATTTATATTTTGAAGAATATTATAGAATATATAGATTATTCATCACCAATACACAAAATTATAATAACTATAATCCAGTTGGATCTATTTTTGCTTCTAAATTTGTTTCCAGAAAGATGGATAATAATAATTTTATCATAAATTTATTATTAAGATAATTTTTAATAACTTTGTTTTTTTTTTTGTTGCTAATAACCGTGATAATTATTTCTTCACCTTAAAATATATAATTATTTTAAATAAAGTAATTAACTCCTTTATAATATTGCAGATGCTCCTGTATCTGTTTACCTTTCGTGTCAAATTCTTGGAATTGATAATATTAATGAAGCTACCATGGTAAGTTTGAAAATATATTTTTAAATAATTCACGATAAAATTTTTAATCCTGAAAAAATATTGTTGATAAAATGTTATTTAAAAAGAAACATTACTGTTTGTATATTTTTGATATTATGGAAACGGATTATTAGAAAAGATTATCATTAATGCTTTTGTAAATTCAACTTGGAACTTGAAAGAATCATCAGAGATTTAATGCTTTATTGGTAATTAAGAGAAACTTTTTAAGAGATCAATATATATTTTTTAATTTCTGAAAAAATAACGTTTGACTGTCGTGTGCATTTCATTCAATTCAAGAAAATTGGTATAATTTTAATACAAGGCACAATAGATTATAATATAAAATCATCTTGATGGTCTCTTACAGTAAATAGTTCTTTTGTAAATACTCCCGATTAAAATAATTGTAAAAATATTACATCAATTTTGTTAAAAATTATTATTAGATTTGAAATATGTTAAATATTATTGAAGATAAGTCTCAAGAGGAAATTAAAAGTTCTGATTTGTATTAAATTATTGCCATAACAAAAACTTTCTCTATATAGTGATTTCATCTGCTTAGTAATAACATATAATCAAGTTTTCGTTATTTAAAAAAATAGTTATCAGTCTTTATTGATTTGTTTAAAAGAGATAATAGTGTCCTTTTATGCTTAAAGTATCAATTAAAATAACCTGCTAGCACACGTAAGTAACATCGATTTCATCTCACTTCTCTTATTTACTTTCTATTGAAAACGCTATAGATACAAGAAGAAACAAATCGTGTTTTCGTTATTTCACATTTTAACACGTGAGTTATTATGTGTTAAAATGTGAAGAAGTGCTTTATGTACAACTTTCCTAATAAACTTACTCATTTTCAGTTATTTAGAAATTTACGCAAATTGCATAGAAAATCTATACAATTCAATCTCGAAAATAATTCAATAAATTACTGGAAAGCACTTTATGATTATGCAAAATGCATGTTGAAGTTATTTTAATATATGCCATTATTAAAACGGTGGCATTATTCTTTTCCTATCAAAGTCCATTAATTTTTTATCAGATAAACATAGAATTGCTTTTTATCCAGGTTTACTTTTCATCCACGTTTATTGCAATTTTTTTATAATTCATTACTTCTCTTCATTTTAAAATACATGCAAACGCTTTGAAATTGATAAACAAGATTGAGAGACATTTCAATTTAAGTATCAATAAGAAATTATGAGATAAACATAGAATTGCTTTTTATCCACGTTTACTTTTCATCCACGTTTATTGCAATTTTATTATAATTCATTACTTCTCTTCATTTTAAAATACATGCAAACACTTTGAAATTGATAAACAAGATTGAGAGACATTTCAATTTAAGTATCAATAAGAAATTATTGGAATCATGAAATATTCATTAATAATAATGCAAATTTTTATTGCATATATGTCTTAAGAAAGATATTTAGACTGTTTAAGATATTTTAAAATTAATTCATTTACTATTTACTGTGAATGAAGAATATGGTTTCATTTACTTAAGCATTATCTGTTTGGTCAATGGTAGTGACTGATTAATATGATGGAACAACCATTTAGCATCAATATAATGTCATTAGAAATAGAAATGTCACTGCAGTATGATTATGATGTCCCGAAATGTCATCGGAATTACAGGTAATCCTCGATTTACGATCATTCAACTTACGATATTCGGATCCTACAAGTCGGTCGGATAACCGCATGGTAAATCTTTGGCTTACTACCCTGGACGATCCGGGTTCAAATCCGGGTCCCACATATCCAGTTTTTCAGAAAGAATCCGGACCCGGCCTATTGAACCCCATCCTTCAGCCATCCGGTTGTGCCCATCATGGGTGTTGGCCAGCCTGTGATGGCCCGGCCTGTTGAACCACATCCTCAGCCATCCGGTTGTGCCCATCATGGGTGTTGGCCAGCCTGTGATGGGCTCTATAAGTGGCCGCCGCCAGATAATGAATATACCCTGATGATATGGCGACTTAACCCCAACTGACCCAACCTAGTCGATCTTACAATATTTCGAACATGGTATTTTCATAGTTTATTGGATAGAAATACTATTTCACGTTTTATTAAAAATGCAGTAAAAGAAATACTTATCTTGGGGACAGGGTTCAATTCCGATTTAATTTATAAACTTGAGCCAGGAACAAATCCGGATGATTTTACTATCTGAAAAGATTCGGTATTCCATTTTTAATTATTACTACTGAAGATATTAACATTATGTACATTTCCGACTTAAGATGGGGTTATACATAACTCCACCATGAATCGAGGACAACTTATATAGTACTCACTTATAGTTCTGAGGTAGTTCTGTTTCATGATTTTAAAATTCTATATCTCCAGTAACATTTGTAGTAATAAAAGATACTTTTATGTAAAAGGATTTTTTATTAAAAAAAAATGATTATGGTATTAGTAATCATACTTTCTTCTTTTACAATATATTTCAAATATTTTCATAAAATTTTATGTTATATTTTAAAATAGAATTTATAAAAATTATAATTAATATGGCATCATATATAATTTTTAAATTTAATTGAATTCAATATTTATATTACGAAGCATCATTAATTTGTTTATATTTGAAAAAATCATAATACAGTATAAACCTATGACGACATAAAATAAATAGACTAATTTCTTTTTTTTTTATTTCTTTCAGGATTTTCGCCTAATTGCATTTACTGTCTCAGTATGGAAAGATCCAAGATTAAATTTAAAACAAATAGCATCTGATCATCCTGTGATTTTTCCTGATTATGAAGCATCTAAAATATGGAAGCCATGGTTAGCATTTGCTAATACTAAAAATATCGAACGCTTTGAAGACTGTTCAGAAGAATCTGTGCTAAAAGTTTTGCAGGATGAATCGTTATATACTTTAATGAGGTAAAAATGTTTTTATGCTTTTTAGTAGTTATACTTTTTCATATGATGAAGGTAACAAATTTATTTAAAGAAATATTACATATACATTTAATATTTAAATTTTTATTTTTGTTAAAAAATAGCATAAAAATTTCATTTGAACTGAAGTGAAAATGTATTTTAATTATTATAACTAATTAATTTTTTATGATTCTTTAATAAAATCTACAATATTTTAATCTATCCAAAAGAGCAAATTTTCTTGTGGATTGTCCAATGGAATTACATAATTTCCCTATGGATGTTCAGACTTGTACTTTCCAAATGAACTTAGGTAAGTTATGCCTCTCTTGTTCGAATCATTTTATATAAATTCTATTATGATATAAAATAATTATTAATCTTATTGACTGGCAAATAAATACAAAAAACAGATTTATTAGGTCGTACCTCTCAGAAAAAACATGAATAGAATTATAACTGAAGTGTGACTTTTAATAAAAGTATTAATTTTGTGTTCAAACAATGCGATTATTCAAGAATCATATGATTTTTTCATGCTCAGACAAGGAAGATCAGTAAATAGTCGATAGGATTTTACATCGATTTACACACGAACAATGGGATTCAATCTCGACATGCCACCAGATTTTCAGAAGAGGAATTACCAGATTGCCATTCTCATTACAAATATGTATGCCTCATGGGGTTCAATTGAATATTTTCTGAGATTATATCTAATAACGACCGTAAGCAGAATTAAACTCAGAAATGCTGATGAAATGATTATTGCGAAAGACAAAGTAGATCGATTGAAAATTGTCGTAACAAAATAAAATAAATTAATGTATGATTCATAGGTTTGATTTTCTTTTTGATTGAATCATTGATTGAATTTTTGATTGATCAATGATTCAATCAAAAAGAATCAAAAGAAATCAAAAGAAACGCGGCCATCAAACATATAAGGGTGGGCAAACTTTAAGGATGACCATATCATATCAATGAAATATAGCTTAGGGCCGCGTTTATTGTGTTATACATAACTTTTAGTCTTTAATAATTAAAAAGAAAATAGAACACGTAAACATATTATTTATTTAATAATTAAAAAGAAAATACAATGTTGATCCTGCCTTTAGTAATCTATCTGATTGGAAAGGGGAGTAAAACAAAATACCAAAAACAAAAAAACTCCCAAAATCACGCATTCACCTAATAACTGTCTGAAATGATATAATTCTCTTAGAAAATTATGTAGCCAAAACAGAAATATTATTTATTTAATAATTAAAAACAAAAAAAAATGTTGATCCTGCCTTTAGTAATCTATCTGATTGGAAAGGGGAGTAAAACAAAATACCAAAAACAAAAAAACTCCCAAAATCACGCATTCACCTAATAACTGTCTGAAGTGATATAATTCTCTTAGAAAATTATGTAGCCAAAACAGAAAGATCCTAAACTTTTTTAAGGTGTGCATTTGTTGACTAAGATATCATAAAAGGGTGACATGTTAAAATTAAGCCAATTTTCTAAGCAGATCAGCTTTCATTGGCCTTTATATGAATCATCGGTTTTAATAATGCCGGAAGTCCGAGAAAAGTGAAACATCGTTTTCAGAGAAGCTCGGCAGAGTCGAAATTCTTTTAAAATTATATATTAAAATTATAATTTAATAGTTTTAAATTTGAAATAATAATTAAAAACATACCTATTTAGGAAACTGCACAAATATTAAATATAAACACCGTGAAATTACGAAAGGTATTGAGCTGATTGACCTACAAAATTATTTTATTTGATTTTGAATGTATTTTGTAACCGATTTCTTATGCAATCGGATTTCTTATGCAATGACATTTATTCTGGTTAACGGTTAATCAAATCTTTTTATGCAATGACGTTTATTCTGGTTAATGGTTAATCAAATCTATTTTTTGTAAGAAATATGACACTGTAATGATATCTACAGTTTACCATATGAATTATTATTTATAACTTTTCTAGAAATTATATAAACTATATTGCTGAGATATGGAACCAGCTTTAATATTTTTATGTATTCATTTTATTTATCGATAAAATTTTTAGCATTAGGGCTATTAGTTATGAGGGCCACAGTTTGCAAACCCCTATTATAGATGAATTAGATAAATGACTCCTCAAATCAAACATCAAAAGTGATTCTATTCTTAATCCTTAAATATGGCTTCAGTGACCATACGTCTTTTATTTAAACGGACAGTACTTTATTTTACTACTCTGTCCTTCATATTTATTTATTTTTCTAAAATGGACATTTTATTCTTTATTCTGTGAATTCAAATAGGTTGAATACTAGCATGCAACAGATAGTCCATTAAAGCATGAAAGTATCATGTTTCTGTATTATGTCACCTGTGAAAAGATTGAGGAATGGCGACAGATGGGTTGGAATTTTTAAATATTTCACAGGTATAATTTTAATTTTATAACACATCATTTAAAAACATTTTTAAATTTGTCGAATTTTGCTTGTTTCTCCAGATCTAACGCCTAATTTTCATTAATAAATAATATGTGGACCACTGAGAAAACCTAATTAAAAGTCAAAACATGGAAGCATGCATTTATACCAAATGCAACTTCGACATGACTTGTATAGAGTTTTATAAATTTTTAAAACACAAACTCAATTTATTAAAAAAACTTCATTCTTGTGAAAAATATCAAAATTAAAAATTTTTTTAAATTAATAATATGATTGTTTAAAACATTATGTTGTTTATTATTGCTGTTGTTATATTTTATAATAAAATAGATAAATGCAACATGTTCTTTCTTATGAAACAATTTCTGATTTGTCCTGTATTTTCTCCAAAAAAACATAGTCACCGTAAATATATCCAATGTTTGATACGGTGGTTTAACTAAAACTAACTAACTTTAATCTTGTTCAGCAATTAAATTTATTGAAAATATAATAACTAAATTATATTAATTTATCAATCAAATTAATTCAGTGTATTTATAAAAATCTTCAAAGGAAAGATTATTCCGGGACTCTCCATATTATTTTATAGTAAAAAAAGTAAATTATTCTAGAAATGATCAATTTAAAATTATTGATGCTATTCTGTAACCTACCTTCCAAACTATAATCCTTATATATGTATAATAATTTCTATTTTCATCCAAATTAAAATTTATTCATATTTAAGCTAAATATACAGATAGAGAAGCAATATTGAAATGGATGGGAGAAGAAGGAAGTCCTTACAGATATCTTGGTAAAAGCATCCATATCAGAAACATGAATCTACTGAAATTTGAGATGAAAGAGGTTAAAGCAAAGAAGTTTACTGGCGTATGGGTAAGCGGTGAGTATTTGCTTGCATTTATATCATATTATCCCAAGAGTAATATCGTTTTTCATACTATACTTGTTCAGACATGACTCCGCTTGTGTAAATATGAATTTTTAGAGCTTTTACACGTTGGAATAATGTTATTGATTCAAATGAAGAATATATATTTAATTAAATTAGCAAATGATTTATCGTTTATATCCTTTTAAATCTTAATCTTATAAACGACATTACTTTTGGGATGATCTGATATTTTATTCTTTATCTATATTTTTTTTTTGGCATCGGTTATTTTATTCTACACAGATAGATATTTAATGAATTATAGTTCACATTGATTTCCATATTTTGAATTATTTTCATACTCATTTTCTACATTGATAAATATTTCACGATATTTTAAAAATATGGAATGCTTTATAATTTTTACAAGTTTTGTAACACTTCTGATTCACAATTTATACAAATCTTTACACTATTCAAACCTAGAATTACACTATTCCTATCTTTACACTATTCAAAACCCTATCTTTACACTATTCAAAGCATCACCTGCCAGAATTACTTTAGGAGTTACATCTATTCTCACTCTAGTTACCCACCTAGTTCAGTCTAGAAGTTTCGTACCTCCGGTTGATTATCTAAAAGCGCTGGATATCTGGTTTATCTTTTGTATCGCATTGGTGTTCTTTCTATATCAAAAATTGGTATTGTTATCTAATATTAGAAAGTATGTAATTGTTATTTTATATGAAAAATTAAGCTTGTAAATATTTTGTTATGGGAAAGTATGAATTTATCCTACAGTCATGATCTATATATCAGTTCTTTAGATACGTCATTATTTAATAAATGTAATTTTTGTTTAACTTGATTCCTATCTAACCAAAGAAAAGAACAATATTACTATAAACTGTTATTGATTGATTGATTGTAGGAAAGGGGGGCTTTATAAAGTCTAGCACTGCAAACATCAATTGTCTATTGTGCATCCGCAGCAGAATCATCCCATAAGAAATCCCGTCTTAATCATAAAAGACAGTTCAATAGAACTGTGAAAAGATTATGCAATGCAGGAAAATATAACTGAAGATCATACTTTAGCTCTGAAAGGGCCATACATTCACACAAAATGTGAAGTGTTCTTTGACATCTCCTACAATTAGAACTATCAGTAATCCCAATTAGATGAAGATGCTTCTATGATGACAATATTCTATAAGGAGCTTTGTGATAGTCCAAGCTTTATTTTTATGCAATACAAGCAACACTAGTTCTTTGTAAAGAAGGACCTAAAATAAAAGCCTTTCTTTGCCTTAATCTAGAAGTAGACCTCCAGTGGACGAGATACTGAGTTGCCAACCAGTCCCTGAGAACTCGCCCAAATGTATCAAATCTGATGTCCAGGCCAAGTTAAGATTTAATAAAAGAACGAGAAACCCTTCCTTGACCAGCCCATCAGTAACCTCATTGTACTCAATCCCTTTGTGTCAATGGCACTCAAACAAGTTGAATTCTGTTCTTAGTATCCAATTCTCAATGAGAAAACGACAATCCCAACGACAAACTTTGAATTAAAATGGGAGTTACCAAGTGCTTTTAATGCAGGTTTACTATCTGATAGGCAAGT
Source organism: Olivierus martensii (assembly GCA_000484575.1). NCBI lineage: Eukaryota > Metazoa > Arthropoda > Arachnida > Scorpiones > Buthidae > Olivierus > Olivierus martensii. The sequence goes on from AYEL01058363.1 coordinate 8,551, forward strand.
TGAATTCTGTTCTTAGTAGCCAATTCTCAATGAGAAAACGACAATCCCAACGAAAAAACTGAATTAAAATGGGAGTTACCAAGTGCTTTTAATGCAGGTTTACTATCTGATAGAATATAAATAAGTTTATTAGCATATCTCCCATAGACTGTTATATTTTACAAATATATTTATTTAATATATGTTAAGAATGAACTTATTAGTAGATTCTCTGAAAATTATCAACCTGACTTTTATGTATTCTGAAGAACTGATTATGTTATATTATATGTGATTATAATAATTTAGGTTTAATTATTTGATATCTGTATTGCATAAAATATAATTATTTAAATATAAATATTAATTTATACATATATTCAGTATATTTATTTAAATTCCATTAAAAATTAATTATTTCTAATTATTTAATAAAAGTATAAATTTTTTGAAAATTTTTGCAGGTAACTTTACCACATTGAAGGCTGAATTTACTTTCATCCGTCGCTTGACTGGTAATGTAATGAATGTCTACATTCCCAGCACTTTGGTTGTCATGTTATCTTGGTTATCTTTCTGGATCGACGTCAAAGCATCACCTGCCAGAATTACTTTAGGAGTTACATCTATTCTCACTCTAGTTACCCACCTAGTTCAGTCTAGAAGTTTCGTACCTCCGGTTGATTATCTAAAAGCGCTGGATATCTGGTTTATCTTTTGTATCGCATTGGTGTTCTTTTCATTAGTGGAATATGCTGTTGCTTACAATTTCGTCAATACAAAACAACAAGTATCAAAACAGGAAGTAGGTTAAAGTGAACTTCTACAAACCGATCTTAATTAATTTTATCATTTTAAATTACCATTTTTTATTTTATGATAAATGCTTAAAATCTATTTAAATTAATGGAAAATGTTTCATTGCTAATAAAAATCACTTCATGAAATTAGAGAAATTTATGAGATATAGATTTTAACTATTTTGACTAAAGTATTATTTATATTAAAATAATCAATCTTAATATTTATATAATTTCTGAACTCATCAACACGTTTTAGCACATAATCTCATTTATTTACTTGAATAAATATTTCTTAATCAGTTTCATTATAAATTAAAAAATCGTTTAACATTTTTCTCTTATCAGTTTATGATTTCAATCATTAAATGATAACAAAAAATTCATATCTTATATGAATTTAATTCCGTTAAAGACATTGAACAGTTATTTTTTATAATACAAACTCATAAAAACCATATTAGCAATCTATAATTAATTTTAAAATGTTCATTGGGTGTGTTTAACAATTTCGTAAAAAATGAGGCATCCTGATATTTCTTCTATTTATAAATAAAACATGTAAAAAATATAATAATTTAATAAACAACAATTAACCTATTGATTGTTGTGTTATTGATACCTTCTCTATGGTAAAATGCATATTTCATGATTGAGAAGAAATTTCGTACATATAGGGAAAACCAATTTTTTCCCTCTGTATCAATGATTTCATCGGAATTTAATCTTAGACATCATCAGTCATTAATCATACACCTTCATATAAAAATTAAATAATTCACTGAATAAATTCACTGCAAGAGAAATATTTACCATGCATCATTTCTGCAGGAAAAAAAACTATTTAATGTTGCATAAATTAGTCAAATTATTCAAATTACGGAAATCAGGATTGAAGAAAGTAAACACTTTCTTCAATCGTGTTTTCCATTTTAGAACGGATAAAGCTATGACAAGGTCCTGAATTATGATGTCAAATTAGCTATCAAAACCATCTCCCTTTTGAATTATATATAAAAATTTTATCGATTGGTTCAAAAGTTTCAAGATTGATAGAAAAGCAATCGGTCTGAAATTTTTAATATGCATTAGTTTAGTTTTCCACATTTTTCTTATGCATATGTTCAATTCAAGACAAGATCATATTCTTTTATTCATATTCAATTATATAAAATTTGTGTATCTGAATTTATATATTCTTGTTTCAGGTAAAGTATAGAAAAATGTCACAGGAAACGCTTCTTTTCGAAAAATGATATTTCACAAGAAATTTTACAATTTATCCCCATACTATATTATTTTCAAATTATAATGTAAATTTTGTCATCCCATATAAATTGAAATTTGCAAAACATATATATTTTTCATTTTGTTTCAGGAAAAAGAAGTCGGCAAACAAAGTGTTCGTTCAGATCCAAACGAAGAAACAACTGCTAGAATGATGAAAGTATGGATTTCATACATAAAAAACAAAACTAATACTCTAATTCATCAGAAAGGAATAAATGTTTATGATAAACTGTCCAAATATCTCTTTCCGTCTGTGTTTACTGTATTTGCTACTTTCTATTGGATATATTATCTTGTCAATAGAGAACTGCAAAACTGAAAAATATATATATATAACTCTATTAATATTCTCATAAGATAATGCATTTTTCACTATGATATGATTCGGAATAATATAATATAAGGCAAAATATGTAAATGTATGTGTATATGTAAAATATCCTTCGAAATTTTTGTTAATATCCATATAAAAACAGTTGATCACTTAATGTGAAGTATTTTTTGTGTATTCTTCCCTGAGATATAATTATTTTTATAAAATTCGTTTAGAAATGAAGAATATCAAAATTCATCATGAACTTATCTTTGCAATTTAATAATTAAATTCTATATTTCCAAAGCACTATGTTATTTTATTTATAAGATGCCTTATCTCATAAAATAAATTGCACAATATATACAGGATATCTAACTGTATAAATACAACAGACTCAATTGATTTACTTTAAAAAATATATATTCAAATTTAAATAAGGGAGCAATATGTCAAATGAATTTTATAGCTCAAAACTTTCGGATGATATGATATGAATATTTTAGTACAGAGATCTTAGTCTTTCAAAATACAGGAAAACCTGTACTAAGTGGCCAGCTTTCGGCGGCTGAGATTGTGGCCACCAAGCACAAGTTGGCCATCAGATACAGTAAGCTACAAATTATTAAACATCAAAGTTTAAAATATAAAGTTTATGATACAGTTTCACATTGTTAATTAAATATAAGGAAAGAAATCATTAATTATTGTCTGTTTTCGGGATTTTTTCACTATAGAATGCTCAGCTGATACATGATCTAGATCCCATCTGGCATTTCTGATCAAAACACGATTTGCTGGCCACTTAGCAGATGTTGCACACAAGGTGCCGAAATTAAATGGCCAGGGAACACAGATGGCCATTTTACACAGTTTATAAATCCAGCAATATCCTTAGGCGGATATTAAGGCGATCATCTAGCTCAGGTGGCCATCAGCACAGGTTTTCCTGTATTTTATTATGCAAAAAATGAATTTTCCTGAATAAATAATAAACAATACTATGTATATATTCTGTAGCACATGATAAATTCATGAATTTCAATTTAGCTTTAAGATGATTATATCAAGTTAAAATAAACTTTGTAAAAATATGAAACCTGTATTATTCTATTCACAAAAACTGTAACACTTTCAGTTGTATTTTTATTTATCAATATTGGAAAGATAAAAAATTTATAGTAGAAATATATAAAATTTATTTGATAATGTATTTAAAATTCTAGATTTTATCCAATTACATAACAGATAAAGCTGAGAATATTTTGAAAATATTCAATGAATTAAGCCTATATTATATTTATTGTATTTAAAAATTAGTAATAAATATATTGCTAATTTTTAAATAGCAATAACATAAACAAGGGATGTATCCATTTCTTGAATTTCGAAGAAAAATAATTTTATAATTGCAAACAATATTCCATTCAATATTTTATTAGTTTTTCCATAATGCCTAAGATAATATTGTTGATTTTTCCTGTATGCTTATATATTTTCATCCATCGGATGGACGCGTGATAAAATTTTGACTTACCTCCCTGGAGGATCCGGGTTTAAATCCCAGTCCCACACCTACAGGTTTACAGGAGGAGTCCGATCCCAACTCGTTGAACCCCATCCTTCAACCATCTGGTTGACCCCATCATGTATGTTGGCCAGCCTGTGATGGGCTCTGTAAGTAGCCACAGCCAGATACAGAATATCCCATAAAGATATAGCGGCTTAATCTAATTAACCTAACCTAATCTTATATATTTTCATTTTATTGCATTTATTTAATAGATTAGGCAAATGCAATTAAGCCATCATATCACACAAGGAATATATATCTTATCCAGTGGCGGCATTTAAAGTTTCCATCACAGGCTGACCTACATCCCTGATGTTGTCAATTCGAAAGTTGAAGGATGGAGTTCAACAGGCTGAGTCCAGAAAAATTGGAGGGATCTGGCCCCAGCCTGTTGAACCTAATCCCAGGATTCTTCTACCATCGTGGAGGACCTAGATTCCCTAGGATGATAAGACACAGTTTTGCCATAAAGCCATCCCACTGACCACATATATTTCATGTGACTATGAAACGGTAATCTGATTATTAAAGTGAGTTGACGATTGCAGCTACAATATATATAGCTGCCAATAGTGGATGACTAGATAAAAATGAAAGGTAAAACTAGATCTCTCCTGAAAATATCTAGATATATGGGTAGTGAGTTGATGATTGCAGCTACAATATATATAGCTGCAAATAGTGGATCACTAGATAAAAATGAAAGGTAAAACTAGATCTCTCCTGAAAATATCTAGATATATGGGTTCCTGAATTGAACCCGAATTCACAGGTGGAATTTTATATTCGTGCAATTATATACTGTATATCTGTGTATTCAGAGAATTGAAAATATATAAACTCATAACATTTGAAATGAGTTATAAATAAGTAAACGAGAAATTTTTTGTTTTTTTCCTGAATGCTGTTTGAAGTAATTATGTGCATTTGTATAGATAAAACAAAAAATTTTATGCATACAGGAATATGAAGGTAGATCTTTTTAAAAGATTTAACTTCATATTCTCATAAGTAATAGAAAATTGCATTCATTAGTCTTTATTGCTAAAATATATCCTCTAATTGATACATCCATATTACATTACTTAAGAAATTTCTTCAACATGATTTATTTGATCTATTATGGTAATTATTACTCATATCCTTGGAATATATTATTATTAATAAAATGAATAATGGTATAATATTTCAAATATTTATTAAATATTCCATTAAGTCACTAAACTTTACTGATTTTTATGTACATATAAGATGAATCACTAATACCAGGAATTTCTTATATCGTTTAATGTATTAATGGATTTTATGCTGTACTTAAGGAATAAAATAAATAAATAAATACAATTCAACCTTTTCCCATATATCATCGTACATTTTAAGAGATATATTATTGAAGAATTTGAATTTAAAAAATTTTTAGTAAGGACAGTTACCATTCGAAGCAAAATAATTTTATTCTGTATATGGTAACTATTTAAAAATAAATATATTTTTATGAAGGACCCAGAATTTTATTCAATTGAAAAATAATAATATTATAGAATTTGTTTATTCAATCTCCTTATGGAATGGTTCATTACAAGAAATTTTGATAGTGATAAACTGTTAAAAGAAATTCAGCTGTGATTCTATATAATACTAAATTTATTGTTATTGTTACTTATTTGCAAGAATTTCATTTATAATATCGTTTAGTTAGTTGTAATAATATTATAGAATTGGTTTATTCAATCTCCTTATGGAATGGTTCATTACAAGAAATTTTAATAGTGATAAACTGTTAAATGAAATTCAGCTGTGATTCTATATAATATTAAAATTTATTGTTATTGTTACTTATTTGCAAGAATTTCATTTATAATATCGTTTAGTTAGTTTGTTAATCTTTTTTTCATTTGCATAATTTTTGTTTGAATGGATAAGCATATAAAAATAGGTAGAACTTGCCGCATGATCCCGCTTGGGCTTTCTATCTAGATCAGTGTTTCTCAACCTTTGGGTTGCGTTAAATTTTTAATGTGTCGCAAAAGAACTTGTAAAATGAGGAATTAAAAATAAAAAAATACATAAATAGATAAAAAAACGTCTTTTACGTTAATTTCGAAAATTAATTATGAGATTCTAGATAGTATTAACTTCTGGGACATTAATAATTTAAGTTAATTTTGACATAGTGAATGTAACTCAAGTCTATGGATGTTTGTTCCTCCCGATCCGGCATTCATTGGTACAGTCCCCTTCCCAGTTTTGCTAACTTTGAACTAGTGTCAGAACAGCAATAAGAATAACTTTGTATGTACAGTACATTACCGTTTTTTAAGTAGTCAGTGTATTCATTTAGTTTGTTAAAATTAGTAATTATATTTTGTATTTCGTTCAAGTGTATGTTTTTGTATTGAAATGTAAGAATTATTGTGTCTGTTTTTTATTTACAGTTCATGGTTATATTTCTTAGCATGTGAGTAATGCATCGTAGTCTATAAGATAATCCGAGTATATACCCTATCATGCTGATATGCTACCTTTTTTTATTTTATATTATAAAATAAACAATTGGGTCGCAGTACGATTTCAAAAAAATATATTGGGTCGCGAGGTCATAAAGTTTGAGAACCACTGATCTAGATGACCTGGGAGTAAGAAAACATTACATGAAAAAGTCAGGTCCGCTCCGTTAATCATGTATATAGTCAGGCTGATCCACAAGAATGATAATACCCAGTAGTGGAAAAATTCTTTTCCTATTATCATTTTTTAATTATTAATAAGAAAAAACTTTTTCTCTATTATCCTGTTTAGTTCGATTAACGCAAATATTTTCATCTCTACTCGTATTTGGAAGTTGGGATTCTTTCTCGGAAAAAAATATGTATCTTTGGGTAACCTCCATAATATGAATTTTCTCTGAACTTTAAACATCTGTAGCTTTTCTCTCATAAGCGATAATAATAAATTTTGATTGTTTAGAGCAGCACTTCTCAAACTTTTCCACTTGGCGACCCCTTTTAACCGAGATATTTTCGCGATCCTGGTTATAGAGGTATATAAACTAGGAATACGAATTAAAACATTTGCTAAAATTTCTTCGACCCCCAAATTTTGTGACGCGACCCCATTTGGAGTCCCGACCCATACTTTGATAAGCACTGGTTTAGAGATATCTTCAGGTGCTCTATCGATTATTGTTATACATTTTTCGCAATCGAATTCACAAAATCGTGAAATATCTTGTTAGAATTAGAAATACGACTTATTATTTCTTTATGTGCATGAAAAATCATTTTATTTTCAATATAATTAAATGATAATATTGATTGTGCTAATGTTGTTTTGCGTAATATTTCGATATTATTTTATAAGCATTTTACTACAAATTACTTCTCTTTGTATTCTACTAATATTCAGTTTTTCTGATGGAAAAAATAGAATATCAAGATGTGCATACTACAATATTAAATTTTTAAATATAAGATATACTTTTACAGGAAAATTTCATATAAACATCAAATTTCGTAATAATTAATTCAGCAAAGCTTGACAATATATTTGCAGTTATTAATCTATTTTAGCACAATAACAATAAAAAGTTTTACACATGCAGAATTTTTTCCCAATAAACAACTCTATGATTAAGCAAACAGTTGATATCAGATGTCCAACAAAGAGAAGAATAAAAGGGCTGATAAAATCTTCAAGTTTTAATGGACGAATTTCAGAAGCAGTTTTCGTTTTATCTGTGTCTGTTAATTTTTCAACTTTATTGATAATTCCGGCTTCAAATAATTGATAGACTCTAGTAAAACAAAAAAGTTTTGGATAAATAACATTCAATCTGAAGAATTAAAATATACATTATAGATTATAAGTATCAAGACTAACATTTTATGGATTTTTTCCAATTGAGAAAATCCTTTTCTGATCGCATATGCAGAACTATAAGTATAAAAGATGTCTTTTGATATTTGCATCCTTTCCATTTCATATTCTTTTACCAATTTTCTCAACAGGTGACCACTTTGAATAAAAGCAAATCCTCTATGTTTCAACTTATCAGCTGCTTCTTCTTTATCTAAAATGTTTCCAGTTGTATTTATGTAATCTGCTATTACTTTTCCACTTCCAGATTTTGCACCCTGTAAAAAAAAGATTACACATCTCAATAATATTTATGTTACAGTAGATATTATAATGATAATTAATACAACTCACCAATATATACCTCGACCCACTCCTAACTGTACCACACGTATACTTTCCTTCCTTTATGGCACTAGCTAATTCATGGAAAGTATTCGGCACAGGATCAAATAAGTGGTATGTCAGAAAAGATACTAAAGTACCTGCATAACTTGACACAAGTACTACAGCAATTAAAAGCCATATTCCGATTGATAATCTAGATGAGAAGTTTTTAATAAAATCCAATTTTCCTCCTAAAAAATTAAATAAATTTACTAAAATGTTTTTTTCTATGAATATATTAAATTAAATATATAGTGTGTCTGGATGATTCTTACCTGTATTAACCAATGTGCCAAACAAATACCAATAAACCTCTTTGAGTGAAAAAATTTTTCCCGATTCGTTCAAATAATTGTTGAACTTTATTATTTGGTATAAAATGAATCCAAATATTACGACGGAAGTCATCAAAATCAGCCAAAGCTGAAAAGCATATGTTCATCTGTATCATTAATAATCATTACAGAATGGATTAATAATCGACAATCGATACCATCGCACGGCCCTATAAAAAATTGTTGAGGATCGTGAAAATTTTGAGAAATTCTCATGTTGGATTTTTCGATAATTTTGTGAAGAACTTTTTATGATAATTAAAAGATTAATTGATTAAAAACAATATAATGTATGTTTTTGCATATTTTACGTCCGCTTAAAAAATAATAATTTAAAAAATACGTGAAAATTCCCCAACTCATCATTGTGTGTCTGACCACTTTTGTGTTTTTGACCTCTAAATGTGAGATTACAAGGCCAGAAAAAAATGTTTTAACATTTTCCAATAAAATAGAAGCTTTCAAAAATAAACAAATTAACTAATTAATAATAAGGCTTTGGAAAGTTCAACTGGATAATAATAACATAGAAATGTTCACATGTTGTACCAATTTCGCAAAGAACAATAATGTGGACTTTGGAGCATTTACAAATATGATTTACCTTCACTTATTGAAACTTCACGAGAACGTTTTAAGTTGTTTCGAAAAGTTTCCGAATGAAGAATTAGACTGAATCCTGATTCATTCATTTGAATTAGACTGATTCATTTTCATTTGATATCTTAAATTCGAATATTTCCATAAAATAAAAGGAACAACTTATTGATATTTCTTCAAACGAAACTTTTTAATTCAAATGAAATTGTCGTCTTATCAATAATTTTGGCTTTCAATTAGCGATGAGTATTCGAAGTAGAAAAATCAATAAAAATATTAATACAATTTGCATTAACTCAATTATATGAAACTTGTTTTTCAAAATTAGTTGCAATAAAAATAAAATATCGTTCATATTTATATCCCGAAAAGAATTTAGTTTTGGTATCTCAAATATTAAGCCAAACGTGGAAGAAATTATGAATTCCATGCAAGCACAGCCATCACATTAATTTAATTTAAGAAATTAGGCAATAAAAATATTAATACAATTTGCATTAACTCAATTATATGAAACTGGTTTTTCAAAATTAGTTGCAATAAAAATAAAATATCGTTCACATTTATATCCCGAAAAGAATTTAGTTTTGGTATCTCAAATATTAAGTCAAACATGGAAGAAATTATGAATTCCATGCAAGCACAGCCATCACATTAATTTAATTTAAGAAATTGTTTTTTAATGTATTATAAGGTTTTTTGTTAATATGAAGTTTATCAAAAATCTTATATCAAATCATATATACTGAAATAAACTATAATGATGTGAATTTTATGTGGTAAAACGACTTTTATTATTACTATCCTTATATGCTTATAATAGGATGGTGTACTGAAATATACTATAATGATGTGAGTTTTTATGTGGTAAAACGACTTTTATTATTACTATCCTTATATGCTTATAATAGGATGGTAACAACAAATAATGGGTCGTGTAAAATTTCAGTCTGAGTATGCAGTTGCAAATGTAAAAAGGTTGCGCACCACTGATCTAGGCGCAGGCCGTTGAATCTATCATTTGCTCCTAAAAGTGGTTGCTATCAAATGCATCATTTGATGGCAGCCACAATGCTGGCCAACACAGTTCGCCTCTTCAACTCCATCCTTTATAAGGAAAACTGAATAATGGAGTTCGCCGCCTCAAAACTGAACTTTGCATAAAAAATTCTAGAGGTCTAGAATCAAGATCCTGCAGATTTCAAGCGACTATTTACCCATGTAGACATACCGACATATTCCTTGTTTCCCTGTTTGCTGCGTATTCCTTGTTCAATTCGACAGAATAATCCAGTGGTTCTCAACCACTATGCCGCGGCACACTAGTGTGCCGCGAAAAATTTAAGAATGAATTGTTTGTATGTATCATATATATTAATAGTGAATCGTGGTTGGCTGGATATCCTTTTTGATAAATTTACTAAAATATTTTCTTTCTATGAATATATTAAATTAAATATATAGTGTGTCTCGATGATTCTTACCTGTATTAACCAATGTGCCAAACAAATACCAATAAACTTCTTTAAGTGAAAAAATTTTTCCCGATTCGTTCAAATAATTGTTGAATTTTATTATTTGGTATAAACTGAATCCAAATATTACGACGGAAGTCAGCAAAATCAGCCAAAGCTGAAAAGCATATGTTCATCTGTATCATTAATAATAATTTCAGAATTTATATTTTAAAATCATTAATTGCATTATGTCAATCAGCGCAGGATCTAGGGTGAGGCGAGCCAGACAGTCATTACAGAGTTTATATTTTTAAATCATTAATTGCATTATGTCAATCAGCGCAGGATCTAGGGTGAGGCGAGCCAGACAGTAAGAATGAATTTTATGTATGTATAAGAATTGTTTGTATGTATCATATATATTAATAGTGAATCGTGGTTGGCTGGATATCCTTTTTTCAGTCCTACTGATGCCTATAAGTAGGGTATCGTTAAAAAATCTAACTCCCGAATTTCTACGACAGCCAAAAAATTTTTATCATTATTCTTAATTTAAAAATTAAGGAATGAAAATTAAATTTAAATTACAGTTTCTATAAAAAGACAAAATCCTCAGGTGACGCTATAATTTAATAAGAGCCGCCATTTAATGATCCCTTAATAAGGATCGCCATTTAATGATCTGTAATCTAAATGTAATAAGAATAAATACAATAATTTCTTAATGAAAATTGAGCCAGACAGTCGCCTAGGGTATAGTTATGAAAGGGCACAAAAATGCAGTTGCATTTTCGCACATAAGCTTAATTATATTTATGTTAACAACATTTCGTGCTGTAGAGTCGGTCTGCAAAGACTTTAATGATTTATTTTTGTAACAATAGAGAAAGAAACCAGTTTTCAATTTCTGGCTGGAAAAAATTCAATGTTAATGAATACAGATGATCTAAAGCAGCGTTTCTCAAACTGTGGGTCGCGACCCCAAAAGGGGTCGCGAAGAGAAATGCTACAACCACTGGTATAATCAATCCACCAACTGGCACCAGTATCAGATTTATTCTGCACGTCACGCTATTTAAATAATTTCGATATTCAACTCAGCAAGCATTTTCATTCCGAATTTAACTATCAAAACATTAGCATCGAAAATGCTAATCAGATTTTATACTTGTCTCATTTTTCAACTTATTATATGTTTAAGGTAAATATTTATGTTATTTTAGTTGTACTACATAAATATAAACAATTATATTTATATAGTAAGTGACTAATATTTTTATTAATTGCAAGCAAGCTGGTTTTTTTATTTATATACAACGATCTATATATATATACTGGATAGACTGTTGCTAATGGTATGTTGCTAGAGACAAAGAAAATACTGAATTGATGGGGTTACGTGGTATAAGAGTGAAAAATTGGGATACTACACCTTTTTTATTAATTAATTTGGGTCATCTTAGTTACTAACTTATATAGTAAGTGACTAATATTTTTATTAATTGCAAGCAAGCTGGTTTTTTTATTTATATACAACGATCTATATATATATACTGGATAGACTGTTGCTAATGGTATGTTGCTAGAGACAAAGAAAATACTGAATTGATGGGGTTACGTGGTATAATAGTGAAAAATTGGGATACTACATTTTTTTTATTAATTAATTTGGTTCATCTTAGTTACTAACATATATAAGATATGTCTGGCCACCAAAACAAAGTCAATTTGCTGTACCATTGATTTTACGACGTTGATGGTGGGGTAAACCAATGTAATGGGATGGATTCTCTCGTTGCTAGTATTGAGCAGTCTATCCAATATATATACATAGATCTTTATTTATATAAGAAGCGAAATTACAACAATATTATAATATTCTCTTTTATTTTTTATAGTAATGGCAACATATCAGAAATTATTCCTGAAGATTATGATAATGATGTTGCACCTATTGTTGATAGTGAGTAATATAATTATATCTTCCTCCTGTTATAAAATTAGAATGTTAAGAATTTACATATAGAATTAAATTTGACAAAAATAAATACTCTACTATGATATGCCAGTTAAGTTATATGTCAGTGATCTTCTATCTCTACTTTTTACATTCTAAAATTATTAAAATTTAATATTATTTCTATTTTCCTGAAATTTTCATTTTATTTCTTCCTAAAATATATACAAAAATTATATATTTTCTTCATAATTTTGTTTAAAGCTCATTAAGTAGGAAAATAGAAATAATATTAAATTTTATTTCTTACTAAAATATATACAAAAATTATATATTTTCTTCATAATTTTGTTTAAAGCTCATTAAGTTATACATTTTCAGAAATCTTCGAAGATAATTAGTATATAATTAATATAACTGAGCATTATATATTATTAACAGTGATTATAATAAAAAAATGTCATTTCAATATTTTAAAAATTTACTATTATTAGCATAGCCCATTTGGAATCATTAAAGTAATAATGAAAATTATATTCAGTAAAAAAATACATAATTTGAGTACATATAATATATATAGCAGAGGATATATTCTTTCTCTGGAAAAACATATAATTTTGAAATATCACGAAACGAAATTGCATTGATTTTAAGTTAAATTGTCCACTTTTATATCTCTGGAATTAAAATTGTAATAGGATATGCACTGATACATATCTTAGTAAGAGATTTTAATAATTTCCAATATTTTATTATCGCTTTTATCATGAAATATACTTTAAAATATTATTTATAAATGGAAACTTAAGGAAAGTATAACATTATTCATCGAAATTGTTTGCAGCATTATAATAATATACATGATGGTACTGAAATTCATTTAGGAACATGAACTTAAAAACAAAACAGGAAATAATTAACAAATAATTTATCGAAAAAATATAATACTTATTATATGAATCTTCTACTAATAAAATCAATAAGATAATTAATCATAATCGAAAAATCGATCCTTGTTAAAATCGATCTTACATCTTTCTGTTGAAATTGAAAATGATCAAACTGGAATTATTATAAATATAATAATAATTAATCGAAATATTAAAGATTCTATTTGAATGGTTTTCATCATGCTTGATCTTCTAATGGTTATCGATAACATATGTGAATTGTACATAAATTGAATTGTTCAAATCTAATTCATGAACCCATATAATGCATTTTCATACAGAAACAGTCAAAAAAATAGCAAATTTCCGTTCAACGTAGCAATGAAAATGCACTTGTAATATTGTAGCACCAGTTTTGCAGTTGCGTGATGTTAAGCAGCAGGGTATTGTATTATAAATGTTCATCATAAACCGCCCAATCCCTGGAATGATTAACGATAGGTAGAGAATTGATTTCAATGATCCGAGCCCGGATTCTTCCGGAAGGTTTCAACATGTGGACTCAGGAATTGAACCCGGATTCTCCAGATAGAAAACATAGTATACTCCCACCGCGACCATCTGGTGGACCAGTTTTTACGTTGTAAGGTGTAAAAATAATCATAATTATTACATTGTCCATTATAATGCATTATGATTCTATTTAATTATTATTCTATTGTATCATAATGGAATACAATAATTACACCCGGAATGTCCCTCCAGCACATTGCATTTTGAAAGCCATAAATATAAATTTTCATAATTCTATTATGATTCATTAAGATAATCGATTTGGTCGAAAATCCAATTTGTTCAATAGGTTTCTGCAAAGGATCTAATTGAGAGAAAGCCTGAAAGTCCTCAAGCGGAATTCAGCCTGATTCGAGTAGATGAGAAAGGCCTTACAAACATAATAAAGATAACAGATATTTTTCATAAATAATACGAATTAATTAAAATGTTAAATATGTAAAAAACCTATACAGACAATATTTTTGTTGATTGACTTGATCTTATAAAAAAATAAATAAATTTTTGAAAAATTTTTCTATATTAAATTTAATTTACAGATTCTCCGGTAAACATCTATTTTTCCTGTCAAATCATGGGAATAGATAATATAAATGAAGACAGAATGGTAAATTTCTAAATAAATAGAAATAGTAATTTAGCTATAAAGAAATATTAATATATAGAATAATCAATTTAATAAAATATTAATCTAATTTCTAATTTAATTAATAAATAAGATAAATATTGACTAATTAAAGTGGAGAATTGATTTCAATGATTTGAGTCCGGATTCTTCCGGAAGGTTTCAACATGTGGACTCAGGAATTGAACCCGGATTCTCCAGATAGAAAACATAGTATACTCCCACCGCGACCATCTGGTGGACCAGTTTTTACGTTGTAAGGTGTAAAAATAATCATAATTATTACATTGTCCATTATAATGCATTATGATTCTATTTAATTATTATTCTATTGTATCATAATGGAATACAATAATTACACCCGGAATGTCCCTCCAGCACATTGCATTTTCAAAGCCATAAATATAAATTTTCATAATTCTATTATGATTCATTAAGATAATCGATTTGGTCGAAAATCCAATTTGTTCAATAGGTTTCTGCAAAGGATCTAATTGAGAGAAAGCCTGAAAGTCCTCAAGCGGAATTCAGCCTGATTCGAGTAGATGAGAAAGGCCTTACAAACATAATAAAGATAACAGATATTTTTCATAAATAATACGAATTAATTAAAATGTTAAATATGTAAAAAACCTATACAGACAATATTTTTGTTGATTGACTTGATCTTATAAAAAAATAAATAAATTTTTGAAAAATTTTTCTATATTAAATTTAATTTACAGATTCTCCGGTAAACATCTATTTTTCCTGTCAAATCATGGGAATAGATAATATAAATGAAGACAGAATGGTAAATTTCTAAATAAATAGAAATAGTAATTTAGCTATAAAGAAATATTAATATATAGAATAATCAATTTAATAAAATATTAATCTAATTTCTAATTTAATTAATAAATAAGATAAATATTGACTAATTAAATATTTTTTAAATACTGTACATAGACTTTTTTAATAGATTTCTATAAATAAAAAACAGAAAATATTATTTAGAAAGCTGAATCAAACAATTATATCAAGTTCGGTAATCTATCATAGAACTTAAAATTTTGATTCAGCTTTCTAAATAATAATTCTAATAATTTTAATTAATTTTAATTCTAAAATTTTATGATCGATGATAGTAATATAAAATTTTATACTACTATCAAAATTTCGAGCTTCATATTTGAATTCCTTATGATTCAGGGGCGAAACTTGAAATCCCCCCGCAAAATATTATTTGGTCCCTTATCACAAAAAAAAAATTCATATAGATATTTTTATTAGAAAATAACAAAAAACAACAAAATTGCATCATTTAAAACAATTAAAAATTATCAAAAAATATATATTTATTTAAAATTCTTTCTCCTGGATTTTAAATTTGCAAAATCTCTAATCATATCTTTTATTTCCATACTTTCGGCTACTGCTCCTACCGCCACACTGCACTGATTCAATGAATGTTTCTCTCCTTTCATGATGCATTTAATTTTTATTGCATTATGTTGTTAATTTAAAAAAAGGTAAAGAAAGTACAGAAAAAGAGGATTTGGGTCTCTTATAATGTTGGGCCTCTGCAATGAGGAGTCTGGTGCATTATCGTTCCGCCACTGTTATGATATAAAGCTGAATACTTGTTATGAATAGTAACTAATATGTCAACATAACTGCTACAATATCTAAATATCCATAAACGAATAGAAATGATTTACAGATTAAGCGAAAATATTGTTGTTTCAAAAATTTATGTGATCAGTCTAATAATTGCAATCATAAGTTGTTATAAATATTCAGCAGCATTTCATGTTTTGTTGAAAAAAATTGCATGAAATTTCAGAATGTTTAATTTAAATCAGAAATTTTATATTAAATTATAATCAAACATTTTGATGAATATAAAAACTTCAGAGTTACCTGAAATATTTTAAAATAGTACGTAATGTTTATAATTGAAAAACATTTGTAAATAAAAAATTACACGAAGTTAGAGTGAGCCACGACAAAATAAATATCATGACTATAATTTTTATGAAACTTTATCTATTATTGTTTTAAAGTACATGAGAATGCTTTTATATCTGATCCTCACGTAACGTAATAAATATCAGAATTTTTGTCTAATAGAAATTATGAGAGAAATTGCTATGAAATCCACAAAAAAATTTTAATAAACAATATTTCGTGAAGAATATAGAAACAACTAATAAGTGGCAAAATTATAATTATAATTTTTGGTAGCTAAATCTATAAATTATAATAATTAAAAAAATAGAAAATATGAGCTTTTGAAGACTATTATTATATAGCTCATGACAGTCAATTTTCTGTTCATACTTTATTTATTTGAGAATTATTCGAAATTAAGAATGTCTATTATTATTGTTATTATTATTATTATTAACTTATCTAATAATGATTTTTTCTAGTTCAGCTTATAGATTACTATTCTTCAAGAAGGACATTAATAGTTGAGTGTTGCATGTTTCTTTATTTAGAAAATTTTCCAAACATTTCTAAATAAAGAAACATGCAACACTTATCTCTTAGTGTCCTTGTAGTTTTGAAGAATAGTAACCTATGAGCTGAACTTGAAAAATAAATAATTATTCATTTCCGATAGAAACGAATAACGATTATTGTTTCTTTTAATTGGGCACATGAATAATGTTGAATTTATAATTAATAATTTAATTTATTCAATTTTTCTAAGGTTAATAACATTATTTTCTTAATTTCCTATGCAATGTTTTAAAAATAAAACAAGATATTATGCATAAATATATGGATTCTTCATGTTCATAAGATACCATTTCAAATGGAATATTATGATCATGAAGAATCCATATATTTATGAATAATATCTTGAATATAGGATTCAAATGGCCTATTTGAATCCTAAAAGAATATGAACAAATCGCATCATTATGGTATTAACTTATTATTTTTCCAAAACTCCTTTTTGTTGCAAAAATGATAGCATGGTCATCATATTGCATATTACATCTGACTGAAAGTTGTATGTTTATTATAGAATTTTAATAAACTATTCATATAGAAACTACTATTAATAAAATCTATAATTAACTAAAATATAAAGATTAAATATTTTTCTTTCTTTCAGGATTTTCGCCTGATTTTATATACCATTGCAATATGGAAAGATCCCAGATTGAATTTAAAAGATATAATAACCAATCATTCAGTAGTGTTTCCGAGGAAAAAATTTTCAGAAATTTGGAGACCAAGATTGATATATCCAAACAGCAAGAATATACAAAAGTTTGATGAAAAACATAAATCAGGATTTTCAGTAATTAAAGTACTGAAGGATGGAACATTTTTGGCCGCAATAAGGTTTTGTCTTAAACTTACCTATTTTGTAAACAATAATAACATTTAAAGGAATATAAATTTATTCCAAAAATATTGATTTTCAGATTGAACTGTTTGGTTGACTGTCCGATGAATTTACAACATTTTCCCATGGATATTCAAACTTGTAATTTCGAGATCATAGCATGTATGTTATGCTTATTTATTTTCTTCGGACGTAAGCGATCATATTTTAGGACTTATTTAGCAAAACCACAGCTGGAACAACAATCGACAGAATTTTTATTCAAAGGTCTTTGTGAAAGGTTTAACTGCACTTTAGAGGAGATTGAGTTAATTACAGTCAAACCCGATAAGACGCCCCCCGTTAAGCCGATTTACCCTCGCTAATCGCCGAGAAATTTGACAAAACGGATCTTCCCTATGTTAATGAAATAGGTAAACCTCGATAAGAGACCATCCGCCATCCTTCAGAAGAAACGCATAAACAAAAATTCCTTTTGGTATTGTATTTGTCCTCTTTAATCCGCCAAAGGCATGTAAAGTGTCTTATATCCAGAAGTTCATCAGTACTGTATATACAATATTAAAAACTGTCTGGATTAATTTATAACCAGACAGCTTTTAGTATTGTATGAGATTGTATGTGGGAGAGATGAAGTTAACGGTTAATCGTGTGTCTTTAAACCTGATTCATATCTAGACTAGAAATTTAAGATCGTAAGAATCAGATCGTTTCCATCGTTTATTGCGTACCGGCAAATAAAGATACTGCACAGTAAGCTGTGCACATTGTGTTTTACAAAGAAAAGTAGAGGATCAGAACAGCAGATGGACATGTTTTCTATACAGTATTGCATATATACGATACTGTAAAGTATACAGTTTCTAGAAATGTTACGTTTGGATGCTTATTATAAATGTATTATATTTTATTAAATTTAATAAATTCGGAGTTGATTTTCATTTCTATACTACACATATTTTCGATAAACCGCCAACCACGATTAGCCGCCAAAATCGTCCCCAAACGGATAGTGGCGTCTTATCGGGGTTTGACTGTATATTACCGTATAACTTTTGATTTTTTAGCCTTCTTTCGGAAGTATATGAAGATAGACATAAAATTCGATCAATTTCTGGTTATCCCCATATAATAACTTATTTATTAACCTGAACAAATTGGCAGATATTCATGAAATTTTGAGGTGATGTTCTGCCATTAAAGGCACCACTTCACCGCATCAACTAATCCTGCAGAATCAACTAATCCTGCATCATTAAATTTCATTTCTATTATCATTTTAGTTTATATTATTGCTAATAGATTGCGCTAAGTGTTAGCAATATAGCAATAACGTATGGCTTATATAATAATATCACAGTCTCGGTGTGACGTCATCGTGACATTTATCTAGTTAAATCTGCACGAATATTGGATTAAAAAAGTAATGAAATCCAAATAATAAATAAACGAAAAATAAATGACACTCTGAAAAGTAAGCAATTTTAGTAGTTGTTTCTGGATCTGCTTGTATACAAATGAGTTAATGAGTGAAAGTTAATGATAATGAAAAATAATGATGATAGTATATAAATAAATTTATTGTAAATACAAAATATTGTTTTTGTATTACTATTTAAATGATCGTGATAAACATAAAGCCAAAAATATTAAAACTTTTTTGAAAATTGCAATTTTGCTCTCTAAAACTAACCAATGATATGCAAAATTTTTCATTTTATTTTTTGTTTGCTTTATCAAAAAAGTTGCGCTAGTGAAAAAATACACCTATGGAATAATTAAAAAAATAGATAGAGAATATGATTAACAAACGAAAAAGTTGAAGACAAGAATTTTATCAAAAAAATTCTTGCGCCTAGCAACTTTACAAAGAAATTCCTTTACAAAACAAAGCAATGTTTTTTATTTATAAATGATCATCTCTAGTAATTACTTAACCCTATAATGCCCAAATTATCTGTTTTCAGTAAAAAACTTTTAATAAGAAAATCACATTCTGTACACATTTAATAAACACAATTTATTTTCAAAAATTTTTTGTTTGGTACATAGAAAGTAAATAACCTAAGCGTTTTTTATTTGATACCGTGGGATGTAAAGGGTTAATATTAAGTACATAAAGATATATGAAAAATTTTTGGAGAACAATTTAAATATATCATACAGAATTAAAAATCCTTAACTAAATATTTTTATAATAATTTATATAATAGTATACTGTAGATTTATAATAGTATAATAATTATATTAAGTTATAGTACTGTATTTTATCGAAAATAGTATAGATTTAAATAATAAATCATTATTTAAGTAGTAAAAAAATGTTCCTACGGAATAATTAGAAAGAAGAATATGATGAACAAAGAAGAATTTTATCGAAAAATTTCATGGCTGAGCAAGTAGAAAAGAAAAAAAAATTATCCCAATAGTGTTTTCAATCAACCTGAAGGAATTGAAAGAGGATCATATCCTTTAAACATACAGTCAAACCTGTTTTTATGCGGTCGGTTTTTGTGCGTTATTTTTTTTAAATTTCATGGCTGAGCAAGTAGAAAAGAAAAAAAAATTATCCCAATAGTGTTTTCAATCAACCTGAAGGAATTGGAAGAGGATCATATCCTTTAAACATACTTAACAACTTCTATATCTATGAATATCATATTCTTTTGTATCCCAGGAGTTCAAATTCTTGATGTGTAAACACGAAAATACAAGGGTTTCAACTTCTATATCTATGAATATCATATTATTTTGTATCCCAGGAGTTCAAATTCTTGATGTGTAAACACGAAAATACAAGGGTTTTGTATCAATCGAGCATTTAAGCAAACTATATACATAAGAAAAAGAAATAAATAAGTGTATAGTTACAAAACAGTACTTAGCGTATCTATATATACATAAGATTTATGTGATGACAAAATGCAAAAGATTAACATATAGACAAAGACCTATGCCAGAATAGAGCCTGTAACTAATCTCATACATGCATTTGTTGTATTGAATTACACATCAAGAATTTGGACTCCTGGGATTTATTCCTTTTCAGAATATTTGCATCGACGTGAGTTTGCTACTGTGGAAAGAAAGATTATCGATTCGCCAATTTATACCATCAAAACTCCATATGTTCGTATAAAACTCTTCATATTATGCTACCTCTGGGATACGTAACAATATGATATCTCTAAATATAGAAATTGTTAATTATGTTTTAAAGGATATGATTCCAATTCTAAATTCTTCGGGTTGATTGAAAACTCTATTGAGATACGAATTCTTGTTTTTCTTTTTTACTTGCTCGGCCATCAAATTTTTCGATAAAATTCTTCTTTGTTCATCATATTCTTCTTTCTAATTGCTCCGTAGGCATATTTTTCCACTACAGTATTTTTAAATAATGCTTTATCATTTAAATCTATAATACTTTTGATAAAGTACACTACTACAACTTAATATATCGGTAATTACTAAACCATTAAGTAATAATAATACGGTTTAATTTTATATTAATTAAAATCATTATAAAAATATTTACTTATTATTCTGTAAGATATATTTAAATTATTTTTCTTTAGCTTGTTCTCAAAAGATTTTTCTTATATCTTTATGTTCTTAATATTAAGTAATAACTAAAGATAATTATTTATAAATCAAAATATTGCTTTGTTTTGAGAAGGAATTTCTTTGTAAAGTTATTACAACAGTTTTTATAATTTTTTAATTAAAATATATAAAGGATGTTCTTTAAATGATAAAAAATTAAAGAAAATATAATTATGGTATTTAATTTTTCGAGGATTATATTGAAAAGAAATGAGTTGTAATTGCTTTTCAATATAATCCTCAAATATCTTGAGACATTGTCTCATCTTGGCACCAATCAAAATATTCGCCCAAAGAAAAAAGTTTTAATTTCATCACTTGTGATTTCTTTTTATAAATTTCTACTTTATTTTATTTTTGAAATAAATTTCTATTTTACAAGTACATAGTGAGGATGAAGCCAAACTGAAATGGATGGATGAAGAAGGAAGTCCATATAAACGATTTGGTAAAAGTATCCATATTGCACACATGAATCTCTTACAGTATCAATTGATTAACGTTGGTAGTAAGAAGAAAAATATTACAGTTACAGGTAGGTTTTTCTCTGTTTTCAATTAGTTCTTTTATTTAAACAGTAATCATTCCATCTATTTCTTTCAGTAAAAATATTTTAATGTTATCTAATTATAATTATATTGCTAACTATAGTTTTATGTATAAAATTTAATATTAGAATTTAAAATAAATCAGTGAGTCATCTATTATAATAAAATCCTTATGTCTGTTCCTTTGAGTGATCTCATTGAGTTAACTCATTGGATCAAAATGTCCATATGATTGTTGCACGAAGACAGCTATTACTAAATTAATGGCAGTATCGAATACTATGCTGTATATTATTTCGTTAAACTGTTGAATTTCAGATTTCATAATAAAAGATTTTTAAAGTTAGTTTAATCTTTCTGTAATTTTATATTGATTATAGCTTACATTACTTTATTTAGCCGAAATATACTAAGTTAAACTTTGATTAGATTTAGTGATCGCGTGGTAGCTAAAATAGTAAAGCCCATTTTCTGTATACATTTTTCAATATTTCATAATAATAGAACATTACAAAATATAGTGGATTAAATCCAAATAAAATTAGTTTTTTCAATTTAGTTTCGTAGAAAGCACACGGTTATCAGCTTAAAAGATTCAGATTCAAATTTGGGTTTATCACTTCAGTCTTTCAGGAGAATGCAGATCCAGATCTGGCCACTTGAAGCCCATTTTTAACTTTCCGTTAGACTCATTATGAGTTTGACCATCTGTCTTTGGCTGTAAAAGTGGCCACCGCCAAGCAGCGGCGCAGAGACGGGGGTAAATCGGGAAAAATTTTTCGTTATAACTGATGTTTCGTCACAACCGACGTGAAAAGAAAAATTTTTTAAAAAGTTGGGGACGTTTCCCATAGTTAATTCCATGAGACTATAACATTATTCTTCGAAAAAATCGATATTTTCGCCAAGCAGCGGCGCCGAGACGGGAGTAAATCGGGACAAATTTTTCGTTATAACTGATGTTTCATCACAACCGACGTGAAAAGAAAAATTTTTTAAAAAGTTGGGAACGTTTCCCATAGTTAATTCCATGAGACTATAACATTATTCTTCGAAAAAATCGATATTTTAAAGAATTTCTTCGAAAATATAATTAAAAATTAAAATTCTTCGAACATCAATTTCCTCAAATTGCATATAGTATACTTTTTAAAGAATTTTAAGTAAATAAAATTTTGAATAATCTGTGTAAAATATATGTAGTATGTATGGTTGGGAAATCTTAGAGGAGAAAAGCAAAAAATACATATATACAGTATATATATATATATATATATATAGGGTGTTTCTTACCAACAGTACCATTCTTTTTTCTCAAAAACGAGATTGAAAGTAGGGAGAAAATTTTGATTACCAAAGTATATTTGAAAAATCGAATGGGCATGATTAAAATTTTGTGAGCCCTTCGGAAGTAGTGGCACAAGGGGTCAACTTTGAAATCTCCAATGGAAACCTATGCTGATTTTGGTCTATTTGAATATAACTGTGAATTTTGTTTTGAAAGTTTATTAATTATCACTTACGGATTGTGAGATATCACAAAAAAAAGATGCCGCGCATATACCGCCGATTGGGCTATTCAATCAGTAAGAAGACTAAAAATCAGATAGAGGGCATTTGTGTACATTGCCAAACATTAGTGAAGCAACAAAGAGCAGTATTTTGCAGATTTAAGGCGAATTCTGGTACTCCGTAGTAGCACTCGAACCGCAGGTGTGACAAGTCTTTCGCCATCACAGTTTCAACATGGAGCTATACTCCAGAATAAGGGTTTCTAGACTTGTTTCAGGACTTTATGAGCACCATAGATGTACACAGATGCCCTCTGTCAGATTCTTCTTTTTCTTATTGATTGAATAGCCTCGAAAACGCAATGAGATAGGAAGTAGGGAAAAAATTTTAATCATCAAAGTATATCTGAAGAATTGAATGAACATGATAAAAATTTTGTGCGCCTATCGGAAATGGGAGACAAAGGGTCAACTTTGAAATCTTTAATGAAAATCTATGCCGCGTATATGCGGTATATGCGGCGGCATCTTTTTTGTGACATCTCATAGTCCGTAAGTGATATTAAAAAACTTTTAAAACAAAAGTTGTTTGTTTTTACAATTCTATTTAATTATGCCAAAAATCGGAATAGATTTCCATTGAAGATTTTAAAGTTGATCCTTTGTCCCCCACTTCCGATGGACCCACAAAATTTTTATCATGTTCATTCAATTCTTCAGATATACTTTGATAATTAAAATTTTTCCCCTACTTCATATCTCATCGCGTTTCTGAGAAAAAAAGGTGGTACGGGTGGTAATATAGTAGGGCACAAACCTAGTTGGTACCGGGGCCCGGGATTTTTTTCGGTGCTCCTGCCACCAAGTATATCTCCAGTGTGATTCTGCAAAGCAATTCAAACTAATCTAAGTAGAAGTAGCTTCCCATCTTGAAATACTCGGATACAATTATGGGGGCATATAATCTCCAGTTTTCAAGAGGATCCGGCACAGCCCATTGAAATTCATCCTTCAACTGTCCAATTGATCAAATCATAGTTATTGGCCAGCGATGAGTGTCGTTCGGTGCTCCTGCCACCAAGTATATCTCCAGTTGTGATTCTGCAAAGTAATTCAAACTAATCTAAGTAGAAGTAGCTTCCTATCTTGAAATACTCGGATACAATTCGGGGCCATATAATCTCCAGTTTTCAAGAGGATCCGGCACAGCGCAACCAAATTCATCCTTCAACTGTCCAATTGATCAAATCATAGTTATTGGCCAGCGATGAGTGTCTAACAACAATGATGGCCACTTTTATAACCCTATGATGAGCCCTAAAAAGTGGTTATCATAGACACAATATATCCTGTGTGCAGTATAACGGCTTAAATTAACTAAAATTAAACATAATATAATTTCAATTTAGTTTCTGAAACATACGATAATGTTTGGAACGATATGTAAAAATATAGTAAAAATAACAATATAGTTTTATTTAGAATTTTAAATTCTAAACTTACATATTACAAAATATCCAATTAGAATTTTTAATAGGACTAATTTAATTTTTTAATTTAATATTTCGAAAATTAAAACTTAATTTGCTTAATTTCACATTAAAATATTTATTATTATTAACTTATCCAAAATGTTTGATATTAAAATATTTCAGGAAATAAAACTAGAACCAGGTTAATTGCTGAGTTTACTTTAGTTCGTCGTCTAACCAGTTATCCTAGACACAATATATCCTGTGTGCAATATAACGGCTTAAATTAACTAAAATTAAACATAATATAATTTCAATTTAGTTTCTGAAACATACGATAATGTTTGGAACGATATGTAAAAATATAGTAAAAATAACAATATAGTTTTATTTAGAATTTTAAATTCTAAACTTACATATTACAAAATATCCAATTAGAATTTTTAATAGGACTAATTTAATTTTTTAATTTAATATTTCGAAAATTAAAACTTAATTTGCTTAATTTCACATTAAAATATTTATTATTATTAACTTATTCAAAATGTTTGATATTAAAATTTTTCAGGAAATAAAACTAGAACCAGGTTAATTGCTGAGTTTACTTTAGTTCGTCGTCTAACCGGTAACCTCATGAACGTCTATATTCCTACTACTTTAGTGGTGATGTTATCATGGTTATCTTTCTGGATTGATGTAAACGCGGCTCCTGCAAGAATTACTCTAGGCGTCACTTCTATTCTTACAGTAGTTACTCATCTTGTTCAATCTAGAAACTTTGTTCCCCCTGCTGATTATCTTAAAGCTTTGGACATCTGGTTTATCTTTTGTATCATTCTGATATTCTTCTCTTTATTGGAATATGCAATGGCTTATCAATTTGCCAAAAGAAAGAAAGAGGTATGCTAAAATAAATTAATTTATTCTACCGTAATTCTTATTTTATTTAATTTTATTCCTGATTTATAGGTTACTTAAATAAAACAATATTTCGATAAACAATGAGATTATTTTCTATTTATCTTCAAAACTTGAGCGATTTCTTTAGATTTTTCAAATATGTCATTTATTTTGATGGAATGAATTATATTTTATACGATAATTACATATTTTTTGCATTTTCTACCTAGTTTTATCTCAGTTATGTAATTTGGCACGATGGTAGCTAACCTTAACCGAAGCGTCGCATCTCGTCGCCGACGATTGTAGCGACGGATTATAAACTGCCGGATTATTTGCCAACGGAAACGGCCGATATGTAGCCTGAGAACGAAAAAGTTTTTTTCTCCTGTGCCAGTGAGTTGCTGATCGGAGGTTTTTTGGTACTTTTGGATTATCCCGTCGACCTCTCAAATTTCCAAAGTAAACATTCTAAAGATTTAATACTGTACAAATTATTAAAAGAGGTTATAGGTTAGTACTTTTAGGCCCAAGCAGGCCGGATGCCCTGGTTGGGCCTGGCGGTAGCCAGGCCGAGCAAATGAAGCCTTACTGGTACTTGCAAAATTCTCTGTGTGAACCAATGTTCCAACACGAAAGGATCGTTGAAGCGAAACGAAATTAACGAAATTTCGGTTCATACATAGATTTTTGCTAGTAAGTACCAGTAAGGTTCGTTTGCTCGGCCTGGCTACCGCCAGGCCTACGCAGGCAGCTGCAGGCCATCCGGCCTGCTTGGGCCTATAAGTACTAACCTATAACCTCTCTTAATAATTTGTATAACCTTAAATCTTTAGAATGTTTATTTTAGAAATTTGAGAGGTCGACTGGATAATCCAAAAGTAACTTTTTTTTTGTTTTTGAGCGGTTTTTGTTTTTTCTTTTTTTGGTTTGGTCCGTTACGAATATAGCAGACGCGGCCCACTAATATTCCTTCGGAACCGGCGTTTCCACGGAATTTCGACCACTGATAAACAGGCGTTTCTGGCCCGTTTTTGCGGGATTTTTTGCCCCCGTGGGGGATTTTTTGCCCCCGTCGGGGCTTTTACGGCCCGCAAAAATAGCGGGCCCGACAAACCACTACCTTTCGGTCCGCGGCCTCCGGCTGCACGCGGTGCTTTCCTGAGCGGCGTGCCGTGCGTAAACGCGTGTACGCGCCGTCCAATTATATAAAAATAAGCTATTCCTCGGGCCTTCACAAACGTGGCGTGTCGGTAAGCGACGCTGGCGCACGCAACACGCGGCAGACGGAAACGCGGCTGGCGCCACCAGAAAAAGAGACAAAGTGGCTTGTGATGCGGATTAGGCAATCGGCGATGTAGTCGAGAAATGCGCATCCGCCGTGGAAGCAGGCGCGTCGACGACCCAAATACGACTTCCAAAGAGCTTCTGGTAGAATGAATGAGTAGCGTGGTCCGTATGGAAGTGGCCTACGGACGTAGAGGACCTGGCATCGAATCCTTTGAAGACAGAACTGAATTTATCATACGACAAAAATCGACTAGTAGGCTTCAAAGGAGGCGAAAGGCAACAGCAGATAGGAGGACAGATAATGGAAATGAGAGAAAACCTCCTGAAAAGGCTTCGAAACAAAAATCGAAGAAAAAGAAGCAGAAATTTTGCCTCCCGACAGATGGCGCCACAAAATAAATTTCCTACCGACAGGCGGCGCCGCGCGTCGTCGCGTTTCTTGTTCTGACGCTCCAGTTAAGTTAAGGTAAGCTACCATTGTGCCTGTAATTTTGAAATAAAATTCTACACATATAGATAGCTCATATAAAATATAAATATCTGCTAATAATATTATAAGAATATACATTGAATGTATCTTCTTATAATATTATGTTGGGTCTTCTATTATATCTTTTCCACATTATTCTAGCCGGAAATATTGAAGAACTTCAAATTATTCATGTTTGAAAAATGGAAAAGAGAGTCTATAGGCGAAAATACTAAGAATTCAAAATTTATCACTAATCAAGTATATCAAAATTTATATATATATGCAGTGTTTGTTTTTCTATCTATCCACATAGGTTCCCACACAATTTTACTTCTATAGACCAATCGCGGAATTAAGAGAATTTGTAAAGAGATTTTCCATGATTTCTGGAGTATTATTAGCAACCTTGAATCCAGATCATCTAGTAGTGGGAGCATTTCCGGATCGTAATGAGAATACGTATTTAAAATTTTAATCCATCAGAATTTTATTTGGATTTGGGCTGTTTTAATCCATCAAAGTTTTGTCGTATTAGCGCTATGACCAACTCAAGTTATTTTTTTCAAATTTATCTTAAGTTGGTGATAGCGCTAATATGATAATTAGGTGGATCAATATATATTTATCTAATGAGCTGCTTCAGAAATTATCACATGCGGTCAACAAAAGTCATAGGCTCAATCAAAGTATTAAAGAGGGATTCTACAGGATTTCCCATCCTTTAATTCTTCGATTGACCCCATAATATTTGTTGAGAGCATGTGCCTCCTAAAAATTAGATCTGACATTCAAAATCTAATATTCCTCCAGTAATCAATAAAGTAGGGATGGGCATCCCCGGCCCGCGGGCCACATGCGGCCCTCGAGCAAGATTTGTCCGGCCCCTCACCAAATTTCTCTGTTGCATATTAATCCGCCCGCCGCGTCGCGCGGATACGGCAACCGCCTAGATTAGACGTGGCAGTGAATTCTGGAATATTCGAGATGCTTAGGCCACCCGCTATATGAGAAGAAGCAGTGATTCCCACCAATTTGCGTTAAGATCAATTGGAAAGTACAGAAGTTGGATTAGTAAGTTTTGATTGTTTTGAAAAATTTGAAAAAATTCTGGTCCTAAAATATGTCCGACCTTCAGGTAGTAAATACAGAAAGGTTGATCAAGAATGTCATACCTTCCAGGAGAAGTGGACCCAAGAATATTTGTTTGTTATTTATAAGGACAAGCCAATTTGTCTGATTGTAATGAAGTCATCGCGGTTTTAAAAGAGTACAATTTAAAAAGACATTATACCACTAAACATTTTCAAAAATATGGAAGTTTATCAGGGCAACTAAGAAGAGATAAAATCGAAAAGTTAAAAAAGAAATTAGCCCCTCAACAAATTGCTATCTAAAATGCAGTGAAGAAACTGAGGATATCGTTCGGGCTAGTTATACTGTTAGTAAGAAACTGGCGGAACATTTGAAGTCGTTCTCAGAAGGCGAGTTTGTGAAAGAGTGCTTAATAGAAGTGGCAAATATTTTGCGTCCAGAAAAAAGTAAAAAGTTTGCAGAAGTTAGTTTATGCAGAAGAACAGTCACAAGACGAATAAATGCACTGACAGAAAACATAAAAGTAGCGCTTGCCAACGTCGTGGAAAAATATGTAGTATTTTCCATAGCATTGGGCGAAAGTACTGATATTACTGATACGGCCCAACTAGCAATTTTTTTTTCGTGCAGTTGACCAAAATATGCAAATAACAGAAGATTTGCTCGCACTTCGAACCATGAAAGACACTACAAAGGGAGAAGATATTTTTAAGAAATTGTTAGTGCTTTTATTAGTTAAGAAATTGTTTTTAGTGCTTTTAGACTGGACTGGGCAAAGTTAAGCAGTGTCACTACAGATGGAGCTAATTTGAGTAACAAAAGAATTTGTTACTCAAATTCTTTTGTTAGAAATTTTTTAATTCAAAGAAATTTAATTTTTAATAAATGTATTCTATAATATAACACAATTTTATAAATTATTATAGGTAGAAAAATTATAAATAAAACAATTAAATTTCCATTAGTTACGAATGCAACTAATGTGGAATTTAATTATAAGATTGGTTAAACAGGTAGAAAAATTATATTCTTGTAAATTTCCATTAGTTACGAATGCAACTAATGTGGAATTTAATTATAAGATTGGTTAAACATTTTTTTGTTACGATTATATTCGAGTTATGGTAATTAAATATTCCTATCAGACGTTTGCCAGTTATTTAGTCGCTTAACTTGATGAAATCTTGTAAATAGGTCATCCGAAAAGTTAGAGTAATTTACAAAAGAATTATTAAAACAATATCATACTGTATTTAACTAATTACTCACCTGAATTTTTCTCCAGATTTTTTTAATTATAATAAAATCGAAGTTATGTAATTAATTTTTCGAAAAATCGAGTATAACATTTGTAAAAAATATCACGAAAATATCCTACATTTATATAAATAAGCAGTTATTAAAAGAATTAATCGTCTGTTATACATTCTGAACTCATCCGCATTTTTTGGAACGATTAAATTTGCGGAATTAAAAAAGTTTATAAAAAAATTTATTCATAATTTTTACGAAATTCGCATTTCGGAAATTGTTTGATAGTTTTTTAGAATTAAAAATCTACCATAAACTTAAGAATTCGTAGTGAAAAATCTCAGAAGCAAACTTCAACAGTAGCCATCTTTAAATGGATGACGCTAAATGATAATACGGTACTGCGTGTTATTAAAGTTATCTTGAATGGCTCGATCTTCTTCTAAACATAAAAATTCATTAATAAGTTCTAAAAACATTATGACAGTATCTCAAAATTTTGAATATTCACTCTTTTGAGCAATCAAAGTTGTAGAATTAAAAAATGTGAGGCGTAGATCAAATCTTATGGCAGAATATTTCTATCGAATTTCATGAAAATCAACTAATTAATCCAAATACTGTTAGTGGTGGATTATCCTTCGGAAAGTAATCAAAAATTAAATTAATTCATTCATAATTCTGCTTGGGAAAAGTTATTAATTATCCAAAAACATCGAAACGTACATCAGTGTTTAACTTCTTATGAAGCATTTTATATATCGTGTTTAATTTAAAGATAGTTTTGTCAAATGCTTAATGACAAAATTTCATCAAATTTCAGTTTTAATGAAGTTTTATAAACTTCATTAAAACTGAAATTAGCTGTATTTATATAATATCACAGCAAGATTCTTAGAAAACATCGAAACGTATATCAGTGTTTAACTTCTTACGAAGCATTTTATATATCGTGTTTAACTTAAAGATAATTTTGTCAAATGCTTAATGACAAAATTTCATCAGATTCCAGGTTATAAACTTCATTAAAACTGAAATTAGCTGTATTTATATAATATCACAGCAAGATTCTTATTTTGTACTTATCGAAAATTCGCAAAATAATAAGATAAATTGCACATTTTTTCGCTTTTTTATCGCATGAAAAGCGAGAAATGTTTACTCAATAATTAAATAATATACAAAACAAAAGTGTATATAGACAACAACACACTATAGTGTAAATAGAATTTTAGGTTAGTTTATTTTTAACAATGAAAGAAGTTTACGTGATAAATAGTTTTCTACTTACAAAAATAATGATGCGCATCTTTGTTCAAACCAAATAATAAAACCATTTTAATAAACACTGAAATAAATATAGAATAAGTTTCTATCTTGATAAAAATTTCAATATAAAAATTAATATTTAATTTTTCATTCATACGCAGGTGTGGAACGATGCCGCCATTCAAGTTTTCTACTCGTTTAGCATAGCTGGAGGTGGAATGATCACTTACGCCAGTTATAATAAATTTAACAATAACCTAATTAAGTAAAACACGTTTGCAATTAATTAATTTTAAAAATTCAAATTTTATAACGTACTCATACTTAAATAATAATTTTTCTATATCTAGAGACGTATTAATTATAGGATTTGGTGATATGTTAACAAGTTTGTTCAGCGGATTTGTCGTGTTTTCTATGATTGGTTTCATGGCAAAACAGTTAGGAAAAAATATAGATTCTGTTGTGCAATCAGGTATATTTATTTTTCTTTCGAGTTTTTTATTTACAGTTAAAAGATTAATGAGGATTTATACGATTTGTTTAGGTACGGGATTAGCATTTATTGTTTATCCGGATGGAATAACGAGAATGCCAGTTTCCACGCTATGGGCAATTCTGTTCTTCTTTATGTTATTTCTTCTAGGAATTGACAGTCAGGTAAGATTTTATAAACATCTTTCAATATATTTCCTTTATTTATATGCTTTATATTATTTCTTTACTAAACTAATCTGAGGCTTACTTTCCCAGAAAGTAAGTCTAAAAGTTTCTATCGTTATTCCTTATAAACGTAAGAAAATCGGAAAATTAGCGAATTTTTAAGCTATTTACAGAATAGCCGGAGGATAAATATCAAATTCATTACTTATATAATATTTATTTATATTAACATGACCCATATAAAGTAATTGACAGCAAATTGTCATCATAATCATGATATTGTTATTTAATTTTTTAATGATTTTGAACCAAGAAAAATCGCATAAATCGATTTCTTATTTTCTGAAAATCTTAAAAAATTTTTATACAGCCTTTTCTGAATGGAGGCCTTTCTGATAACGAAGATTGGCAACATATTATCTAAGCCTACAATACATTACACGATTATAAATATATTGGAACTACACCATCATATGCATTCTCTTCTATAAGCAGATATTTACTATGATATTCTCTTAACAATATTCACTGCAGATATGCAGATGAGTAAACTAAATAATGCCAAAAATCTTTAAAAGGATTTTTCTGTCTATGCAAGTGGGTTAAGCATACTCTTCTATAAGCAGATATTTACTATGATATTCTCTTAGCAATATTCACTGCAGATATGCAGATTAGTAAACTAAATAATGCCAAAAATCTTTAAAAGGATTTTTCTGTCTATGCAAGTGGGTTGTGTGTGTATGGTTTGTTTATATACTAAACCTAAGGTTTAGAACCTAAGATGATATAAGCAATATACAAGCATACCCCGTATATATACCTTGTATGCAATATATACCTACCAAGGTATATATTACCTTGTTAACAATATATATACTGTATATACTTTAATAGGATATTGGTAACAAGGTATATATACCTACCAAGATATATACTGTATATATATTGGAACCAAGGTGTATATATATATATATATATATATACACATGTATATATATATACAAGGTATGCAATATATACCTTGTATATATAAGCAATATACAAGCACCTTGTATATATTGCTTGTCACCTTAGGTGCTAGACTGATGCCATAACTCGAAAATGTCATAACTTAAGTCGAAGCACTATCTTTTTTTCACTTATCAATGCAAGTAATGCATTGTAATTACCATATATGTGCATAAATAACATAAATAAAGCATTTATAACTAAAATAAGTACTATAGGCTTTATTTTGTAAAAAGTAAGCATACTGTAATTCAAAAATATGCTGCTGACGAGCCATAACTCCAAAATAAACATTGAAACTTTTGGGGCATGGTGGCAATTAAAAATGTACGTAAGTACGAGGAACCATATTTCGCGTTATGACATATAGAGTACAGGTGACTCTCGATTTACAAAGCCTCAAATTACGTAGTTTCAAAATTACGAAATTTATACCTTTTATAGATTTTGTCACTGTTATGCGGTTTACAGGAATTTCTACGTGTTTCTAGAAGCTCTGTAAATAAAACAAAAGGGACCACCTGAGTATGTTTCCCTCTGCTAATGAGAAGTGGGTGGAAACTTCCAGAAACACACAAGCAAGTTACGAAGTTTGGAATTACGAACTAATATGGCAGAACTCAACCCCAGCGTAAATCGAGGGTTATCTGTATATGGTTTGAGTTAGTGTGTGTACTGTACTTTATATCTGCTTTCTTCAAGATTTTTACCTGTAAAAATAGTTAAATAAAACGAATAGTTAAATAAATAAAGAGGCTTACTAATTACTGAAATTCATGTTTTTTGTCCTTTTTTATAAATAATTACCCACATAATTAGTATATCTGATACTTTCTTTTAATTTTTAGATTATGTTTAACTTAATTTATCCTATCTGGTGTTTAAAATAAATTTTTGTGCAATAAAATTTTAATTTGAAATTACACAATTTGTTTTTTATTGCAACATCTTAAATTCGTAAACTAATTCATTTTGCTATGACTTGCAAAAATATCATTTGTAAACAATATATTTCATCACATTTGTGCTTTAATTAATTCATTTTTATTTATTTTTTTATTATATAGAAATTTTCCTGTTCTTATTTCAGTTTGCTATGGTGGAAACAATTATTACGTTCATGTTCGACAAATTTCCCAAAACAAGAACAAGAAAGCCTTTAATCGTCATAGGAATAGGATTAGCACTTTTCCTTTTAGGAATACCTCTTACTACCCGGGTAACAAAAAATTCTTCTTCTATATTTTTTAATTATTCGAAGATTAATATATTACAATCCATAATAATAAATAATTCATACTGTAATGCAATTAACGAAAAGAGCGTTACAAGTACCGGTATCCAATTGTAAGTATAGTATATAACAAACTGAGATTTGTGGCATTTTATTCGCAATTAAAACTTTTATTCCATTCCACATCAGAGATATAGAGTCGAAAATATTTTAAAATAGCTTTCTTCACGACATTATGCAAGCGAATGCTACCTGACAGCAAGTGATGCTACGCGGCGCCTGCTGTCGCCGCGTAGCATCACTTGCAATCTAGCCTAATATTTTAAAAATTAAAAAATCTAACATAC
Organism: Olivierus martensii; assembly: GCA_000484575.1. Lineage (NCBI taxonomy): Eukaryota > Metazoa > Arthropoda > Arachnida > Scorpiones > Buthidae > Olivierus > Olivierus martensii. The sequence continues at coordinate 43,197 of AYEL01058363.1, forward strand.
TGTACTTAGATTCAACATACTAAAAAGTTCTTTATTCGCTTGCAATCTAGCCGAATATTTTAAAAATTAAAAAATCTAACATACTGTACTTAGATTCAACATACTAAAAAGTTTTGCTAGTACTGATTCATTCTACTGCTGTATTTTTAGAAACAACAATCATTAAAGGATAAAAATCTTTAATGTTGTACCGTATTTAAAATTCAAAAACTTGTTTCCGAAAATAATTATGCCTTATTAAAATTTCAAAACTCTTAATGAATTTTCCGCAAATTTATAGCATAGTTAAACACTAACACACACAACTTGATAATTTAAATAGTGACAAATATGGAACAAGGCTATTTAGATTATAACAATTGTGCGATATTTAAGTTTTAGATCGTGTCCCACCTGCAAGCGAAACGACGCTGCGCAATGCGATACTACAAGAAATATAAAATAAACTAATAGACATAACCTCGACGCGTCCCACGCGCCGTCTAGCAAGTCGCCTTCTGTAACTGAAATACAAACTATAGTAATTTGTTTTCTGAAGCAGCAGGGGCAAATTATCATAGCTACTGATCGATTTAGAGATTCTAATGAACGAAATTCAATAAAAAAATCCTGTATTATGGAACATGAGGGAGAAAAATTATTATAATCGACATTTAGTAGCTAAATAATTGGATGATATTTCATTATAGATGTTATAGAAGCGCTTCTCGTGGGACAGACTGCCACTCGTAGCGAAACATCACGTTTGTAGTATCGCATCGTATAGCGTCGCGTCGCTTGCACGTAGGACACGGCCTTAATCGTAGGTCAAAACAGTTACATTTTGTATATGATTCTGTATAATATCGAGTTATAGTATGTTATGATTATTTAAAAACAATTCAAAATTGTTTTTAAATAATCACGTAATTATATATTTTAACGTAATTATAAATACTGTAATAATAACTTTCAAGTAACTATGATAAAAAGTACAATATTTAAGTATTTTCGCCTCTTACACAAAAAAATAAAAAAATAAAAATAAAAAAATAATAATGCTGGATTGCAAAGCCTTATTATGTAATTGTTTAGCAATATTATGTTAACTTACAATAAATAAATATTGATCATAGCTACGAGAATTTCTCGATATATTGCAAGCATTAAAAATAATATTAGCTGAGTTTCCTCTAAATATATGAGCTGTGATACTTATACAAAATTCTAATTCTTGAAGCTGAATCTCAAAAATCAATAATGACTATCACGCTATATTTCTTATATATAGTGCGACTGATACCATTATATATTTCTTAGATGATCAACTATTATTTGTATATTATTATTTCAATTAATACACAGAAAATATCTGACATAATTTTATCAGTATTTTACATCAATTTTCATATTTTATTTACATATTTAGGGAGGTCCTTATCTATTAGAAGTAATGGATGCTTATGCCGCCGGTTGGCCTTATTTATTTATTGGATTATTAGAATGTCTAGTAGTTTCGTACGTATACGGTAAGTCTTTGTCTAATGCTAACTTTATCATTATTCTGTTAAAAATGATCCCACCAAAAACAAAAATGTGAAGAAATGGGCCAAGTTCTATTATACCAGTTTGTTTGGTCACCAAAAAAGTAGAGATCTAAAACAGGTGCCAAGTTCCATTCCAAGCCCAATGTCGAAAAATGAGATTTAAATACTGAAATAAATTCAATACAATGTCACATTTTACTTGACAAGTTTTAATATTTATGATAGCTGGGTAATAACTTAATATAACTCAAAAAATTGCCAAGTAAAAACCTGAAAGTGACACTGTATTGAATTTATTTCAGTATTTTTAAAATTTTTCGACATTGGGCTTGGAATGGAACTTGGCACCTGTTTTAGATCTCTACTTTTTTGGTGGCCAAACAAACTGGTATAATAGAACTTGGCCCATTTCTTCACAGTTTTGTTTTTGGTGGGATATCAGTATTTTTTGCTAAGTTGTTATATTGAATAAACACGCTAAATAAACAATACTCTGAAATAGCTAAATAATTCTTCGCGCCATGCTATTTTTTTCCTTTTAACCGATATTTATGAATTATCCGTTTCGTATTAATAGTGTTTTAATGTAGTTGATAAAGTATGTGTTCGGCCCGATATATTTATTATATTCACCAATATATTCATTAAATTAATCAATATATTCATTTAAAAAGATTGCTATATAGGCGACGCTGCACTGCCACATGCGACGCGACGCACTCAATTACTTGGGGTGAAGTAAATAAGTCACAAAATAATTGAAAAATTGGCATTTTCAGAATTTTTCCTTTACTTGTATCCTAAGACCTATACTTGTGCTAAATTTCAAGTTTCTACGTCAATGAGAAGCACACTAATTTTGATGAGTGGGTCAGTGTCCAAATTTGCGATTTTCTGGGGCCTCTATCTCCTAGAAAGTTTGATATTAAAGCTTGAAATTTTTATAGGGTCGTCAGGGAACAAAGCTTAACAACATATACAATTTTCGTTTTATTAGCTTAATCGGAAGCGAAGTTATGGAGATGGCACAAATATGGCCTAAGTTGGTTCATGTAAATATACACTTGGTGTGCGCCGCGCGAACTTGGCCCGGCACACTGCCGTGCGCCTTGATAGATATCTAGCAAAATCTTAAAAAATTGAATAAAATGAATAGAGGAAAAAAAATAATTTTGTGTTTTTGGCAATTCAAAATCTTTTGAAAGTCAATTCGAACATTTCAGAATATTCTCAAGTACCAGTCGAAAACTATTGATTTATAAGTGATCTACGTTTAATATTATTGGCAAATTTAGAAAATTTTATAGGAAAATATTTTTTCACAGAAGAGTAATTATTACGAGTGACGTAACTAGAAATAATTATCATAAATGGTAGATTTTTCCTAACCAAAGTCAAATATAGTATGCAACTTCTATTTAATATGAATTTCAAAATAATTCGCTATTTTAATTTAGAATTTAACTACATTAAATCTATTGACTAACTTAGTATAAAAAAACTGAAGATTTAAATATATATTTAAACCTTAATCTAATTTTTTTACTGCATTATGAAGATAATTTTTCTGCGAATAAATGAAAATATAATCATTGAAATATGCATCAGAGTAATTATCAACTCTACGAAATATATCATATGTAAAAAAATACGCCAAATATTGAAAAAATAGATAATTTAGAATGAATTATTAGTTATAATAGTTTATATATATAAACTACAGTTTAGAATGTAGAATAGTTACTAGTATAGAATGAATTATATCTCTGCGAAATATATCATATGTAAAAAAATACGCCAAATATTGAAGAAATAGATTATTTAGAATGAATTATTAGTTATAATAATTTATATATATAAACTACAGTTTAGAATGTAGAATAGTTACTAGTATAGAATGAATTATTCATAGATTCAGAAGTATAATATATTTTAGAATCGAACATATAGTTAGAATGAATTATTATGAATATTGTTTAGAATGAATATTTGGTTGATATTTTGTTTTCACGTTTTATTTTCATTTGCAATCAAACAAAAGGCAGCCGCTTATAAATTGATAATTTTAACTTACTTAATAGGTAAATAAAAACTAAATATTAAATGTTTTTGTAATAAAAATTGTTTATTTTTTGCTTTTATTACCGAATTTCACAAGAGATATATTTTTTTCGGAACCTACATTGACTGATTAAGATCCGTGAAAGAGTCAATCGATGGAGTTCAAACCCCAATACTGATCTATGAACTTAATTTTTTAGACAAAAATGATTTTGAACAATACCTTCTACTGAAAAGAACTAAGCTAACTAATAAATAAAAAATAGTGAAGCTAATAAAGATTCACTATTTATATGGTTGATTATGCCGAAATTTTTAGGAAACGTCAAGTAGCATAAGAAATTCTGTACAGTATCTAAATTATAAGATTCGTATCGATTGAAGGTTACAATTCTATATTTAAAGTATCTGCAAAAGAAAGAAATATTATATTAAAAGGAGGAATTTTCGTTGTTCTTAAATTATTTTAGTTCCTTCATAATCCAATTAGGATTGGACGCATCAAAATTTTTAAGATATATTCTATTAAAGCTCTCAAATTAAATTGTCAGATCAATAATGTTTAATCTAAAATCTAGAAAAGTTATAGAAGGTTGAATTTAGTTGCGATGTCTCTTGTAATTTAGATTTACTTGGCTTAAAGTTATTTTCATGCTTTTTGATTCCGTAGTTTCAAAACAGCAAATAACCTCGAATTTTTCCTGTATATTGGGATCATATCTATTTATTACAGGAACTGATTACTTTATTTCCAAATTTTAATATGTCTAAAGCTATATTAGAAGAGCGGTAGCTTATGCAGTCATCAAATTCGGAATTCTATTCATTTTTCAAGGAAATACAGACCGGTCGTATTTATTTCCATTCACCATATCGCACACGTATTTTTAAAGTGACACAAGTCAAAAACTTGCATTTTTATGTTTGCACCATTTTATAAATTGGGAAGCAATCCTCCATCATCTTTTGAAACCATTTTCCTAAAAAAGGTTTCAAAAAATTACAAATTTTGAAAAATTATTAGTTATATAATGGTTTTTAGTTGAGCTGATTTCGTAATTTTTTCCAATTTTCTCAAAATGTTCGTTTTTGAGTTGTGTCACTTTAGAAATACGTGTGCGATTATGTTGAGTAGCCATTCTATGACAGATCACATTTTTAGCATATATTCGGCAGCGTAAAATCTCAAATAACTTAATATAACGAAATTTTATAACTTCATTGTAACTGTTGTTTACTAATTATACAAAAAATAAATTATTTTTATTATATTTCAATTGCTTTTACGAAAATATTGTTCTGTAAGCACCTCACTCCTTCATTACAGCAACCAGTCAGGCATAGAGCCATATTATTGCAGAATTTTCTTTTCTGAAAAGCAAATTTTAAGAAATATTGGTTAACTAAATGTTAATTATAATCATGTAAATATAAAATAAGAAAAAAAAATCTTTACCTGATTAAAGGTTTCTTAATAAAACTATAAACAAGCATCTCCCATCTTCCCTACTTCAGGATAATTTTATGTGCGGATAAGAATCCTTTAATTCTACTTGGAATTCCTGGTTCATTTTCGATTTATTATTGAATTTAAACATTTAATATCTATTTAAAAACAAGTATTTTGAAAGAAAAATCATAAATTTAATAGATAAATAAAATTTGTATATTATCGTCAGATTCAAAAATGTTAATTCTTAGATCTAAGTAAAATTAATTGGAAAGCATAATCTTGCAAGACATGCATTAAAAATATTAATTTTTATTTTTAGGTGCTGGCAGATTCATGGATGACTTAAAAGAAATGACAGGTTGGAATCCAAATCAATGGGTCAGGAGTCATCTTATTGTAGTTCTGATGACATTAGCTCCTGTGGTCATAACAGTTAAGTCCATTTTTTTCATTTAAATACATTTTAATTCGTTCTTTAATTAGCTTTCTTTAATTCTGTTGAGAAACAAAAAACGAATGAAAGAAGTCAACGAACACTTCATGATATAAATATTAGATCATGTTCATGATCTAATAGTTTAATTAGATCCTTGGTTGTCTTCAAGAAATATTAAAGAATGAAAAAGTAGAAAATTGAATTTCCATTAATTTTAGTAACAAGTCTATACTTTTATCATCATTTAATTTTTTTTTTAATTTAAGAATTATCGAGATCAATTCACTTTTATTGTTTATTAATATATCGACAGCTGAACAATTAGAATGCTATATATTTTATAAAGACACTGAAATTAGGTGAAAAATTCAATTAAAAAAAAATTAAATCTTAGACTTTAAAATTCTACATCAGAGATTTATGTAGAATTTGAAGTTATGTTTATTATCATCTTAGTCTGCAGTATGTTGTTTCAAAGAGAATTGCTATGGGAACATTCAAAATAGTAGAACTGCAAAATTAAAAATATCAATTTTGCTTTTAAGTACGCTCCTTTTATAATAAAATACCTGCTATCAAAGTAAATATTTCGTGGTGTCCTTTAGTTTCATATTCAAAATTTATTGCATAGATATATTTATACATAAAATATTATTGATTCGATCTTCAGTAGAATCCGATATCATGAGATATTTATTTCTTATTACTTCGCTATATGACTTTATTGATTTTCTCTGTTAAGCATCTAAGATTCAAAACAAATATTGATTTTTTAGATATAAATTTTCTCATTATAGTATCAATAAAAAAATACTGTATATGGTATTCAAATACTGCAAAGTATATGTACTATACTGTTTCACGTGTTTGACTCGTACTGCCATCTACCGACAAAATTATTATAAAATTCGAATTACATTATTAAAAAAAATTTTTCTTATTTAAATTATACTATACTGTTTCACGTGTTTGACTCGTACCGCAATCTATCGACAAAATTATTATAAAATTCGAATTACATTATTAAAAAAAATTTTTCTTATTTAAATTAAAATTACCACAAATCTAAAAAAAATTGTAAGTTTATTTGGAAACATTTTCTTTTCAACTTATTAAAATTTAAAAATATCTTAGAGGCGTTTAATTAAAAAAATTTTTTCAAATTTCAGTTTTATTTAATATTAATAAGGCGCCATGATACAAATAATTAGGAGCAAATTTCATTGTAAGAAAATATAAAATGACTTCTAATGGCATTAATCACCTTTTCGTATATTAGGTCATCCCAAAAGTAATGTTTTTTCTTTATTCTGTACTTGTTCAAACATGTCTCAGCTTGTTTAAACATTTTTTACGAACTTTCGCAATGTTATTGATTCAAATAGAGAATATGCACTTGATTAAATTAGCAAGTGATTGATTTATCTTTCATATCCTTTCGAAACTTAACTCTAAAAACGACATTACTATTGTGATGATCTGATATATAGAGAAAATCAATATTAATTAAATATCTAAAACTGAAAAATTTGTAAACATTAAACATTTTTTATATCAAGATAAGATTTAAGAAGTTTCGGTCATATTAAGTCGTATATTAAGTGCCGACTAGTTCCATAATAGTCCATACCACGGTCCATACCATCCTGCTTAGTATCTGAGAAGCAAAAAGACATAAAATAAGAGTCACTAAATGAAACTATACCATAAATTTTATTTTTTATTGTTATTGATTTTTATTATTTTTCAATTATAATTATTGCAGTTTAAAAAATATATTTTTGTAATTATAACAGGTAATACTTCTAATGAGTTGGATACAATTCAAATCTTTGACTCTAGGAGAATATGTATTTCCGACATGGGGTAATGCAGTCGGTTGGGTAATGGCAATTATACCCATTTCTTGCATTCCTATTGCCGCCATTCACGAATTATGCCAATCCAGATCAAGAGGACTTAGTTTCATATCGGTAAATTAATTAATTTATTTCTTAATAAAAATATTTTAAAATTTTAGCACGAAATATGATCTTTCCAATGTAAAATATTTTGAATGCTATCATTATTACAGATTTTTTTTATTTTTAAAGAGATTACAAGAAATGATTTTGTTAAATTATATAAAAATGATCTGATTTCATTATTATTTATTAATTTATTTATTCTGCTAAAACAAAAAATTGATAAATCATTTCATCGTAAGCAATGAATGAAAGACAACTGGATAATTCCATCAGATTAAGTTTCAACAATAAAATTTTAATGGTTATTAAGATATATTACTCTATTATTCTGAAATCACGCTTTGTGAATTTAGAAAGAATGATAAGATTAGCCATGGAAGGCATTGAAAATGTCAATGAATTGTAGCTTGGTGAATAAGAGTTTACCGCTGATTTTTAAAATCTAATGAAAACTTTGCTTTATGGTAACATATCAGTCTTCTACTTGGAGGATTCAGGATCTGTTTTAGATTCCTCCCTTTAAATTTTCTATTGGAATCCGGCCGACTAGAAATTTTTGGGGAAAGCATCAATCTCTATATTTATTGGCGACTCATAAGTACAGACAGCCCAGTAAATATCAGTAAGCATCTCACCAAAGAAAATTGCTGATGTTAAACAGCTTCTAACCTATATCAAGAAAGCAATCCTACCATTCTATAATAATGTGCTTGGCATAGAATCAAAAAATGTCAGTAGTCAGAATCCATTAAGTGAATCAGAAAGCACTGTTTTGAAATACTAATCATTTTAATAAATAAGAATAAGTTTTTCTATTATAGTCCTGTAGGCCTGTCTAGTCATTCATATTTATTTTAGTCCAATATGTGTTCATTTCTAGTTCCATAATAGTCCATACCATCTACTTAGTATCTGAGAAGCAAAGTGGAATAAAATAATATCGAATATATCTATCTAATAAAAACTTCCTGATCATTATTCCTATGTTTTATTGAAAGAAACTCAAACTGGTAATTTTCACTCATAATTCATTGTTATCAATGTTATAGCTACATTCAATCGCGTATCGATTTTCATCAGGACAATGCACGATCTTGCTATTGTTAGAATTGGTCAACTTGGTTGGAAAAAATTTCTTTATCTGTTGTATTTGAGGGACATTTATTACCTATTTAAAAGTTACAACACTATTTTTATGAAAAAATTTAATATAGTATTGCGAAATTAAATCAAAGGCTTCACAGGGACCACATTTTTTATCATCAAATGAAGATAATTTTATAGGATTCCAATGGTTTATTATAAATGAAAAAGTTGTTGAAAATGAAAAAAAAAAAAAAACATATTTTGATGATATTTTTTTGAGAAATAAAATTATATTAATATATTTCATTTATAATTTTTACTGTGGCATTTACGAACACGGTTACTTGCAAAATTATCGGTGCTATTGAATATTTGATGATAAATAATTCATATTCATAGACATTAATTACTAAACTAAGTGAAACAAATATTTACATCAAGAATATTCTTTAGCTGAGCCTGAAAATTATCAAAATGCTCTAGTAACCAATATAATGCAAAATTACATAGTTAGTTACCATATTACGGCAATATTTCAAGATGGCGGCGATTATATTAAAAACTCCTCATTTAAATTCCGAACTTTTCATTAAAATCTGTGAAATAAAAACTTTTAATCCGTCCAATTGTAAAATATATTACAATATACAGTATATAAAATCATTTCAGTCTTTTGAAGCCAAAATAACGGTAGTATCCGAGTTACGAACAAAACTTACGTACGACTTATGTTCATAACTAGAGAGCACGGTATAACCATTTCGGAATCATTCTTATATAATACGCACATACGATAATTATATTTGCCTACATTTTAATATGAAACTAATGCATTTACATGCATTTAAAGACAGACGGGATAGTGGATTTTAAATTAATGCAATGCGGAATTTTAAATAAATAAAAATCATTATTTTACTTTATATTAAATTATTTATTTTACTTTTCAGAACTTCAAAACGTCGTTAAAAGCTACGGACGCTTGGAGAGAAAATGCCAAAAGAAATACAGTGTTTTCGTCATCGATCAGCGGAATGGGACGATTTATGGCAGATATTGCCAGATACGATAATCCAGCACTTACTGTAGATGCTCCTCCACAATATGATTCTAGGCTCTAATTTATAAATCGAAAATGCTCAAAAAAAATGTATAATTAAAAATTTTATATATATATATAATATACATATTTTATAATCGTATATCAATTAAAAAACTATCCAAGTAAAGTAAGTGATCCCAGGGCTCACCTCCTCCGAAGAGGGGGTGGACAGTTGAGATCTGTTCCTCTTGCTAGCACCAGAGGTACCAGCAGGAGAACCAGACAGAGAAGCTATTTGAGAAGTACCTAGCGGTAGCTGAGAGCCACCCGCATCAGCAGCTTCCCTCCTAGCCCTCCTCCGCTTTCGTCTAGCCGCACCAGACAAACGTGTCTTCCGCGGACTAGATACGCTCCCGGAGGCAGGAGTATCGCGAAGTTCCTGCTCCGTCGCCCCACCAACCAGAGGAACATTAGTGACCCCGGTGCCCTCAGATGAGGTACCAGTGCCACCCTCCCCAAGATGAGGCGAAGGAGCAGACTCCCCAATAAAAGTAGTAGAAATTAAATTTTGAGAATCCATCCCAAAAGTAAAACTGGGGGAAACACGAAAAGTCACCGCCCGGTTATCCCCCAATATGGGCGTAAGGCTAATTACGACAGGGTTTCGCCTGGTGCCCTGAAGGGATCGTTAACAACACTACATTTTTAACTACCCCAGTGCCACTCAACTCTCAGCACGATACCATACACTTTAGTTTGGGTAGGGCGCTCTCTTAGTCTGGCCCCTTACCTTCGACCTTTCCGGCATGGGAGACACTACCAGTTGCAAAGCTACAGCCGGTATAGCTCTCAGGATCATTGGAACACGCAAGCTCCCTCACCACGACAAGGTGGAGACGCCAACGAGGGAGACATCCATTCTTTAGTAAAATTATAAGTAAATATCATCATTGATAAATAATACATAACAATACTGTATTCGGCAACACTAGCATGATGAGAATCAGTTATCTATCGTTGTGAGCCTGGCAAGTGTGCGTCTACTTAAGAATCTATCGTTACTGTATCTAGCGATATTCATTTACAGTGTCGATTTTATTTAAAATTTTTAAATATTTTCAAGATACCAAGAAATGATTTTATACTTTCAAGTAAAATTGCTTTGCCTGATAAAATTAAAAGCCAGCCATTTAATTCAAGGCATCGTAGACTCCTGATATAACTAGTGTACCAAAATCTACCATAGCTGTTTTCTACACCAAGGAAATCAACTGCATGAGTAGTGGGAATTACAGAAAGAAATACCATGGAACATTCAAAATAAAGCATGATGGAAAGAATCTAGAAGTCGAAGAAGCATTAGATCAATGGATTTCTATAGTTAGCGGGCGAGGTGTGAATATCAGCGGCCCAGTGTTGAAGAAATCAGATGAGATTGGTAAAAAACTAATAATTAGGTACCTATTTTAATAAATCATTAAAATAGGTACCTAATTATTACTTTTTTACCTACGAATTACATATTTTATTTTAGAATTTATTATTACTTCGTTTAATTGGGACAAAATGGCTTAGTCCCTGTGTGTCCCGATTAAGCGGAATCCATTCTATTCAGTTTTGTCCAGCATGATACTACCTTCTGGTATACTTCTACTTCCAATTAAACAAGACCTGTCAAAAAAAAAATAAAGAATGTGTATTAGTAAGACAGTAACCTTACTATTGTTCACAATTACAGATCTATAGTGCATACACAACATGGTGAGGTAAGAACTTTTTGACCTCCGCTCATAATTATATCTTTTTATAAAGATATTTTTAACATATAGATAGATCTCAACTGACAATGGAATTCAGTTTCAAAAATTTTGAACCTTGCTCTTGTAAGCCAGAAATGATTAGAAGTTAGAAATTCTGAATATTTGTGGATTTTTCACTACAAATATTTACTAGGATACTATATGTTATCTCAATAAATATGAAAAACACAATATTACAAAAATCAGTCACAATAAAGGATGCTTTCCATATGTCATACCATTGAGTCCAGCAATATAACCCATGTCAGTTATGATGACCAATAGCAGAATTTTATCAATGACATAGTAAGTCAAGGTAGTTTTAAGTTGAGGACTACCTATATTTAGATAATGTTGTCAAATATGTTAAATTGACTATTATTCCATTTTTTTTTCACAGTTATTTTCAAAATAATTGTGAAAGTAACTGATAAATTAATCCCTTGATAATTCTATAGAAATTTTAGTAGTTGGATGCTAGCACCATCTCATAATTAATAAATATATTAATGTATGTTGAAATATAAAAGCACTATTTGCAAGGTGAAAATAGTTTTATTTGCATATAACGTTTTCGGACGTATTCCGTCCCTCTTCATACTTAGTAAACCAATAAGGGATACAGGTTCCAGAATTGCTTGGAGGAGAGGTACCAATCTATTTAACGTTCTTAGAAATAATAAGGACCAAGTCCAAGAACATAGAAAATCAGGTGTGTATAAGATCCCTCTTACTGACTGTCATGATGGTTCCCAAACCTGGTACATCGGCAGTACAAAAAGAAACTTGGTCAAACGGATAAATGAACACAAGAGAGATATACTAGAAGGCAGAATTACGACAGCCTTAGCTAGCCTTGCTTATGAGAAAGATATACGTATACACTGGTCGGAGGCTAGAGTTCTCAAACCAATATACGGAGGTATAGGGATTACCACTATGGAAGCCCTGGAAATAGAGAGGAGGAAGAAAGAAATGAATATTGTTAATACGAACACACCAATCGACCTCTCCAGAGCATGGAAATGGTGTATAATGAACAACCTATGATCTCCACTATGTTTTTGACGGAAACCTTAATGAATCCTGCATTAAGATATATCAAGGTGTTTGCAGACCGTAAAAATCGAAGATCGTGTATTCCTCTTCTTGAACGATGTCAAGACAAACATGTTTACCTGCAGAACCCACTCATATGAATATTCTACTAACTTGCTTTAACAGATGTAAATAATGTTTATGTTATTTTATATGTTTTATTTATATTGTGTATATACTATATGAACTACGAATTTATAGTCTTTTGGTTATGTTTTAATTTTGCTTATATGTATATGTAAAAAATTATAATACGCGCGTAAAATAATCATATAATGTTACCATATATAGAATGATTACGTAATATATTTTAAACTTTAAAAATAATTCTATCAAAATTTAAATAGTAGAATAAGATAACAAAAATGTTGTTAGCACGGATACGTTCTAAAAATGTTTTTTAAAAAGTGATTTTGAATATTGTTCTAAATTGATGTAAATTCCAGTGTGGAATAACGTTTGAATAGTATGTTATGTAACTAGTGTTAGCCATACTGAAGAGGGACGGAATACGTCCGAAAACGTTATATGCAAATAAAACTATTTTCACCTTGCAAATAGTGCTTTTATATTTCAACATTCATATAGTAGCAAGTGGTAAACTGATATGTTTATATTAATGTATAATAAAAGAGTGGCACAGTCTATGAATTAATGATTAAATTAGAATTTTTAATTAATTTGTGTGAAGAAAAAATATGCTTTGGCCTAAGACCAGGGGATATTTAGGTTACTATCCAAATATCGTAACTGCTAGAGTACATGGCAGATTTATTCTTTAGACAGTGCTGTCCAATTATAATGAACCCAAGGGCCATAGCTGTGTTTACTAGAGATTTGAAGGATCGCAATTACAAAAAGGGGGAGGGGTTTGGTACTTGATACTCTAATATCTCAACAAACAGAAAACAGAAATGCATAAATATTGGAAACCAATTTTATTTTCAGATTAACAAACCTTATTACAAAATTATATTTACCAGATTGCATCCAATAAACATGTTAACTAAAAGTTATAAAATATAAACAGTTAAAATATATAAAAAAGTATGTATGTACCTATTCAATGTGATAAATGAAAGCGGGGGGCTGTATTTACAAGGGTTGGATATTTACGTCCATTCTTGTCATAGCTATCTGCAGAATATGTAAAAGAAGAATCTCCAAGGCAGGTTCCGAATTGATTCTTAACTATTTTCATGTTATAAAATGTACTTTCACACAAATAAGTACTACCAAATGCCGATATAACTTTCCAACCAAAATCACAAAAGTTAGGAAACATTCATTAAACAAAGCAGTTTACCCATGTGATTTGTTATGAAAAGTCATTTTCCCATTGATACTGATATACTCAATTTTCATTTTCTATTTTATGTTTTTTCTCCCTCATTTCTTAAATGCAACGAACTCATGGTAAAATAAAAATTAATTTAAACATTAAAATAAAATCAAAACAGAATCTCAAATCAACTGTCACACAATCACTGAAATGGTGAGTGTTAGAAACCAAAAAATAACTAAAATACAATAACAATTCAAAACTTTAAACTGAAATAGCTAAAACTATAATTGACGTGATTGAAAGTCATATAAAAGTGTGATGTCATTGATAGCTTGTTGATCATTAAATAATTACTAATAATTTAAGAATTAATTAGGAGTTAATATAATTCATTTTTGGATTCTTTTTATTAATCTCCTAAAAAAAGTAATAAATAAAAGTGAAAAAAGTATTAAAAAGTAATATTATATTAGAAATCGAGCCGCACAAAATGGCTTGGCGGGCCGCATGTGGCCCCCAGGTCGCCATTTGGACAGCCCTGCTTTAGACCAAATCTTAATAATAGCCATATAATGGAATATTACTATATACTTCATTATATGGCTATTACTAAGATATTGAATAAAACAAGCCATGAATGAAGAAATATGAACAATATTTATGTCTATAATGGCTTTATAAATCCAACCATTATGCAAAGTTTTGTAAGCAAATTATTGTCATATGATTTCTTTAGAAATATCTCAAATTTATAAAAATTTTGTAATCCTATAAAAGTTTGATGCAAACATGTTGTTTCTGTATTTTCAAAGTTTGCATTTGAGTTTTTAATGAATTTTAAAAATATTTATCAATAATAAACCAATAGTCTATAAATAATTTCTCACATATAAAAACAGCCATAATATTAGCCTATTTGTTCTACTTTGTATACCAAGTAATTGTTTAGTCTACTGATTTCCAAATCTTCTGTGACTGTACCCCCTCCTTTTTTCTTAAAAATTTGGTATGCCCTTCATTATCAAAACATCTAATTTTATAAATACTTCGTACTTATCATTTAATACTATAAAATAATATACCACATTTTGTATAAAGAAAGTTCATATATATAATATATATATTTATTATGGTGTAATAAACCATAATAAATATAATTAAACAAATCTTACAAAAATCAAAAAATAGAATGTGTGTTTAGTACAACATAATATTTGTACTAAACACAAATTCTTTCAAATTGGAAGAATTTTGGGTTTTTTCAGCACAAATTCTCTCAAATTGGAATGTCATAGAAGGTATTGCTACATGCAATTCTTTTTCAATCACTAATGAGATTGATATTTTGTCTTTTAAACAGTTATAGTAGAAAGTTTCTGGGTATATGGATATATGCACTGTTTAACACTTCTGCTGATTCTTTTTTTCGATACCAATTTGAATTTATTTTTCTTTGTTTGTTTGTCTGGAAAATTATGTTTTTGTTCATTCTTGCCCACTACCTTGCAATAGACTAGTGCCCCCTAGTAGAATGTGCTTTTCAGTTTGAAAAACTTTAGTTTAGTCGATGTGCCAGAAGCAAAGTAGGTCGAACAAAAATTTTCTTAATAATAATTCACAGAGATTGAGATTGAATTTGTGTACCATCCTTTCCTATAATGGTGGATTATTGTTTATTTTCATAATTTCTTGTTCTTTGCACAGATTGAAATGAAAATGTAATAAAAAATGATGGATTTATAAATAATATGTATTTTAATAGAATTAAATGTATTGTTAGTTATTAAATTGTATTTTTTCAATTTTAAGCATTTTGTGTGTCATTGATTTGAAAAATTCACTTTTTGTTTGGAATAAAAAAAAAATTCAATTTATCTCACCTGTGGAGTGCCAATTATGGCCTCCTCTGATTTTAATGATTTTTATATATATTGTACTACCCTCCCACAAACCTATGCTAAAGTAATACGATGCAACTCTCAAGAATCCCAAAAAAAAGATGTTTCAAGTTTTCTATGTTATTGATATCCAGATTGATATTATCAATTAAACAAGTTCAGCTATAGAGTGATACATTTGACGTTCAGTTATTGTATGGTGTTATTGGAAGGATGCGGATTCAAATCTCGTCTTTTATTAAAGTTTTTTTTAAAATTGAAACTGAAATGGATTATTGTACAATGTACTTTAATGAGAAATTACTATATTGTAAGTATTTAGTTTTTTTTTAATATGCCCTTTAAACATTTCTATCACAAATATTAAATTCATGTATAAAGAAATGTAATTAATAAACTCTTGTCATTCGAATGATACTCATCATAAAAGTATCCAAAACAGAATATTGTTTTACAAATCACACATTTTATGAACCCTACATTTTTACAAGCATTGGTGTTTTTCATTATTGAGGTAGAGAAACATATGTTATTGATATTTGAAAATAAAGGTCTGTTTTCAAGCAACTTTAATATGAATCAATCATACAGAATCATCAGTTGAAATACAGGAGGCATTTAATTGGTGTAACAGTAGTGAATGCTTATTAATAAATGCACACATTGTAAAACAATATTCTGTTTTGGATGCTTTTATGATTATCATAATCTATTCTGATTATGATAATCATAAAAGCATCCAAAACAGAATATTGTTTTACATGTCAGCCATAGAGATTGAGATGGTTCCTGATGAGCAGCAATTCTTAACCTTTTTAGTGGTCAGCACCCCCTTGAATCTGAAAATAAGCTCTTTGCACCCCCTTAAAGAATGTGTGTGTATTTTTATTTAAGAAAAAAACATTTATTGCATAAACAAATGCTGTGTTTATTTACAATACTAGCATACCTGTACCCGGCGTTGCTCGGGCAGTTCATGGTGTTGTATTTAAGTTTCTCTTTCTCTTAAATTATAACCTTTTAGATGATCTTCAGGATTTTCTTCCGTATTCTGAAAATCTTTCCGGTATAGATATGTTTTCTATTTGAAACGTGTCTTTTCGAATGTTCACTTCCGTATAGATACTTTTTAGATGACGTTCAGGATTTTCTTCAATATATTCTGAAAATCTTTCTCGTACAGATACGAGAAAGATTTTTTATTTGAAATACGTTTCAATGTAAACAAAGCCCGTTCTAAGAAAAGTAAGGGGGTTGCTATGGCAACGGAGTTTTAGATCGCATGTTTTGTAACGGTTGTGGGAGTGTTGTGCCTGAAGAGGGTGCAGAAGCACCGAAAATGTTAGTGCAGAAAAGTTGTAACTATACTGCGTGTAGTGCTGTTTTTAAATTACTTCCATCTTTGATTGTTATCAAGTAATTTACACCAATTACAATATATAAAACCAATTTCTAATAATCAATATATGTCTCTCACGGAATTTAAGCAAAAAAACTTACAAACAAAAGTTATTTCATAAAAATCCATTCAGCCGTTCTTGCGTTATAACCGAACATACGCTCTCAGGTATTTCAGATTTATAATATATATAGATATATTACTATATAACATAAAAAGCAATATTTAAATTTTAATGGCTAGGTGGTTGTTGTTTATTCATAATAATTCTATTAAAACGAGGCTCTTTTTTTGAAAGAGCCACACGTAACTCATCAGATTCATTTAAGTGAGTTTTGTTTTGATATGCAAAAGTGCTGAAAATCCCATTTCACAAAGGTAGGTGGTGGCAAATGGTAAAAGTGTCTCTAGTGTTGCTTTTGCCAGTTATGGATAAGCTTCTAACAGTCGCCTCGTTCGTATTTTTATTTTTAAATTTTTGAAATTTCTCTCGCACCCTCGGGTGCATGCACTCCAGGTTAAGAACCACTGCTGATGAGGAATCATAGTATAATCTGTATTTGTTAATTAAAATAAATAATTAGTGTAAAAAGGTTTATTTATTAATTACATCCTTTTATACGTGTATTTAATATTTATGATAGAAATGTTAAAAGGGCATAGCAAATAAATTAAATAATTACAAAATTGTACTTTTATTAATGAGAAAATACTTGTTTGTACAATAATCCATTTCAGTTTTGATTAAAAAAACTTTAAAAAAAAGATGAGATTTGAATCAGCATCCTTCTGATGACACTGTATAATAATTCAAAGGCGAACACATCACGCTACGGTGGCACTTGTTAAATTGTTAATATCAATTGGTATATAAAAACATAGAAAACTTTAACCCCCCTCTTTTTTTGGGAATGCTTGAGTGCTGTGTTGTATTACTTCATCATGGGTTTCTGAGAGGGTAGTACAACATATATAAAAATTAGCAAAGTTGGAGGGGTGCCATGGCTGGCATTCCCTTGGTCAGTAGAAAATTGAAACAATATTGAATAATTTTAAAAAAGATAGAAAACAAGAAAATATGAGCATTCCACAAATTTTGACCAATTCAAACCAAGTATCATTTAACGTACTTTAAATATCCAAAATACCTACAATAAGAGATAGATTCTCCAATAATAGTTCCTAAATATCTCCAGGATTTTCCATTGAATACAACTGTTTATTCTTGATCTAACAACAGATATTCTTCTTTAACTTTTTTCTCCAATCTTATCTGTTTTCTCAATCTCCATCATATAATTTACTTTTCTCCATAGCAGTATTCAACCCCTGTAGCCATGTGCTCCTTGGTCATTCCCTTTTTTTTCCTTTTCTATGAAATCCATTCCAATATTTTTTTTGGGAATCTTTCCTCATTCATTCTTTAATATGCCTAAACCATTCTAGCTATCTTTCTTTCATTTTCTCAATAATGAACTTTTTAACATTCATCATGTTTCTAACTGCTTTATTGCAATAAGAGCATTTTTACAAGCATCAGTGTTTTTCATTATTGAGGTAGAGAAACATATTTTATTGACATTTTAAAAATAAAGATTTGTCTTCAGTCAACTTTGATGTGAATTATGCATATAGAATCATTGGTTGAAATATATGGACATTTAATTTGTATAACAACAATGAAGGTTCATTAATAAACGTTCATTAATAATTAACTTTTTTCAACAACGGAGGCCATAATTAGCACTCTGCTGGTGAAATCAATTTTTTTTTTAAATTCAATTTAACTTTATGTTGCTTATCGCTTCATTGCAATAAGCAACATGATGAATGTTAAAAAGTTTTTCTAATCTTGATTTCTGTGCTGATTTCTGTCAAATCCATCTCAACTGCTTTCATTTATAGTTCAGATCTCTAATCCATATAATACAATACTCTCTAATATTGTATAATAAATTATACATTTTGCTTTAGGAATGATATTCTTCTACCATAATAGTGAGTTAAGCATTCTGATTATCTATCTTTCCTTCTGAATTCTTCTAACTTCCATCATAGAAGAGCCATTAGACTGGGCAGTTAATCCCAAATATTTGAACTGTTGGACTATATTAATCTGTGTTCTGTCTAATCTCAAAATAACACCAGTTTGGTTCATTTATTCTGTTTTCTTAAAAGTCATTGATAATCCTTATTTATTGTACTCTTCAAGTATTTTCTGACCCATATAGTTTACATCCTCTTCATTTTGTGCAGTTATTCCTTGATTATCTGCAAAAACAAAAGGTTATAAAGATGTGCTTTCTGACAGATTGAAATACCCATTACACTGCATTACTGTGACTGTGGTCTTAAAACAACTTCAAAATATAGCTTAGAAAAGACTAGGGTACATACAGCATCTGTAAACATGGGATGCTGCATGTGCCCTAGTCTTTTTAAGCAGTAAACTTTTAATGCTTTTAAATTCTTTTGAGATCTTTGAAGCTTTTTTGATACAGCATGTATTATTCCTATAAATTCTTCTGATTATATCAATTAATTGTTAACTACTTACATTTTTTCCATTGCTATCATAACAATTTTTTTAATTTTGGTAAATTTAAGAAATTTTCCTAAGAATTATTTACAGAGATTGAACTTGTGCATCACCCTTTCCTACAGCATCCCTGCTATAAACCTTTAGTTCTTTTAAATTCTTTTGAGATCCAAAAAATTTGTAGTTTGAAATTCTACATATAAATGTTATTCATTTATGACAGAATATTGTCAAAAACTTGGAATATTGTTATTAGCCTTTTCTAGGTCTATAAAAAACATTCCTATGTTTTGATATGTAGCTTTACATTTTTTTCAGATGTTTCACAGTGAACAGGTTATCTATAGTGCTCAACTGTATAACCACAATGATCTTCAGAGAAGAGGTATCTCTCATTCTAATTTAAATTTTTAAATTATTTCAAACAATTTTGTAATTGAACTCATTATACATATTCCTCTATAACTGGAGCAATTTTTTGTTACCCTTCTTGAATATTGATATGATATAACCAACTGTCATTTCTCATGGTATTTTATTCCTCACAAATTTTGTTAAATATCCATGTTAATAGAGAAATCGTCATCTTTCTACCATGTTTTAGAAGCTCGATATTGATTTCCCTTGGCTCGGGTGCTTTTCCATATTTCATCAATTTTTCCTTACTAGTAATACTTTTAAAAATTTCTTCTTTTGTTTCCCTAAATTCTTCTTTTTCTGTATTTAACAGATTTTCATAATAAACCGTCCATTCTTCCAGTTTAATCATATCTAATTTAGTATTCTGTTTATACAATTTCTTAGGCTCTTCAAAATATTCCAAGCTTCTGCTGATGTTGAAAATCCCAACTTACTATTTACCTCAGCACATGTTATATCCCAATATTCATTTTACCTTTAACAACTGCAGCTTTCACTTTTTTGTTCTTTTTCTCACAGATTCCTGTGAATTTCACTTTTTGAATACCATGCAATTGTTTTTTACAACACGATACGTTTTATGTAACAAGTTTAAATTTAACAGATATTAGTTCAGTGAATTTCACTTTTTGAATACCATGCAATTGTTTTTTACAACACAATACGTTTTATGTAACAAGTTTAAATTTAACGGATATTAGTTAAGCCACTTAAGGTATACTTCCTTTTTACTCTTTATCAGTTCCTTTATTTCAGAAATTATCCATTTATTTTTCTTTATCTGTTCTATTTTTCTTATAACCTCTCTAGCAGTTTTCTTAGTTATAAACTTAAGATATTCATAAATAGCTTGGTTTCCTTCACAGTTTCCATCTAATTCTAGGTTTAACCTCTTCTGATATAAATTTGCTGTGGTTTGATCTTTTAATAAGACCATGTTAAATCTTTCCCTGTTTAATTTCTCATTATATGAATTCTTTCTTAGTTTTGTTTCTCCTTTTTTGGTGAACCCATGGGAAAGATAATGTAGCCTTAACCAGAAAGTGGTCTGAACATTTAGCTCTTTTAATAGTTCTAACATCATATATTTTAATTGTGCTTTGTTGTTTTGTAATAATATAATCAGTAATATATCTCAATCCCTTTTTTCCTCTGTCTATGTGAACTTGTGTGTCTAAGTTTGAAGAACATATTACAAATCTTCATTTTGAATTCTGCACATAGTTCATTTAACCTTTCTCTATTATCATTTGCAATATTTTCACCATATCTTCCCACATTGTCATTCTCTTTTGCTTGTCCAACTCATGAGTTTAAATCTCCCATTATGAAAATTCAGTACTTGGGATTGCTTCCAAAATTTTCCTTTGGTGGCTTCATCAGAGCCATTTGTTGGTGCATATGCTATGATAATAATGATTTCTTGACCATTTATTTTAATTTTTAAAATTATAATTCATTCACTTATAAAACTCCAGCTTATAATAACATTTTTTAAATCTATGTGAATGAGCATTGAGACCTCTTCTTTAGCTCTGACATTTCTATTTACACCTGACCAAAGATGAATAAAATTGCTAATCTCCTCTTCCCCTTTTTCTTTTTTATTTGTTTCTGTTAAAACCAGCACATCCAATTTATACCTTATATATTTTTATTAATATCTCAATTTGTTTTGAATTCCAACCCTGAGGCCCGATTTCGGAGACGTGATCTAGACCACCTCTCTAGTCTAGAACTGGTTTACGCCGAAGATCTCAGAAAATCGCATTTCATAAAGGTGGTTTAGGTGTAAACTTGGTCTAGACTCAATACAAAAGCTAGTTTTAAGCTTTGCTTTCTAGACTTGCCTAGAGGTTGGTCTAAACTGAGTCTAAAATTTTGAACATGTGCAGTTTGGACAAAAATCCATCAGCATAGCCATTTTATCGTTTGTTGTTTTCTTTAAAATAATATGATGGATGTTTTAGAGCAGGGGTGGGCAAACTTTTGGAAGAAAGGGCCATATTGCATCAAAGAAATATAGCCTAGGGCCACACTTTCCCAGCGATCTCTATTCTTCACCATCTGACTCCCCTCCACTGGTGTGGATATAGACCGTCTTTGAAAGTGATTCTGCCATTTAGTAATTTATCTGATTGGAAAGGGGCATAAAACAAAATAGCAAAAAAATCTCCCAAAATCCCACCTTCACCTAATAACTGTCTGAGGAGACAAAATTCTCATGGAAAATTATGTAGCCAAAATAGAAAGATCTTAAGGATCTGCATTTATTGACTAAGATATTATAAAAGGGTGACATATTTAATTTTTTTAGTAGATCAGCTTTCATTGGCTGTTATATGAATCATGGTTTTGAATGACGCCAGCAATCCGAAAAAGTGAGACGCCATTTTCAGAGAAACTCGGCAGGGTCGAAATTCTTTTAAATTATATATTAAAATTATAATTTAGTCATTTTAAATTTGAAACAACAATTAATAACATACTTGTTTAGGAAATTGCACAAATGTTAAATACAAACACTGTGAAATTATGAAAGGTATTGAGTTGATTGACTGACAAAACGATTTTATCTAATTTTGAATGCATTTTACAACCGATTTCTTATGCAATGACATTTATTCTGGTTAATGGTTAATCAAATCTATTTTCGTAAGAAATATAACACTGTAATGA
This sequence comes from Olivierus martensii, assembly GCA_000484575.1. Lineage (NCBI taxonomy): Eukaryota > Metazoa > Arthropoda > Arachnida > Scorpiones > Buthidae > Olivierus > Olivierus martensii. The sequence continues at coordinate 65,885 of AYEL01058363.1, forward strand.
CATCTACAGTTTACCATATGATTTATTATTTATTACTTTTCTAGAAATTACATAAACTATATTGCTGACATATAAAACAGATTTGATATTTTTTTGTATTCATTTTATTTATCGATAAAATTTTTGGCATTATAGCTATTAGTTGGAGGGCCGCATTAAGTAGTTCCAAGGGCCGCATGCGGCCCGCGGACCGTGGTTTGCCCACCCGTTTTAGAGAGATGTTTTTCACACTTCGAGAATAGCAAACAGATTAAATATTCAATCATCATCATTAGTAAATAATATATATTAATTTTTCAAAATAAAAATTTGTGTATTAATTAATTTACTTTATAAGCCTATATGTTGAAATGTAAAAATGATTTGGTATGTATATATATATAACATAAAATAAGGATTTAGATTTCTGAATAAGTGGATTTGATATTTATCATATTAAATATATACATTAGATTTGATTAATGTTTATGTGCAGTTTTAACCATCTCAAAGAAAAAAATACTTATTTTATGTAATGATTTATTATTATTTTACTATACAACTTAAAATATTAAACACAAATATGATGTACATCAGATATTTAACAAAAATTATATTTTATGATTTAGAATTCATTATATCCAAATCTTTAATTGATTACAGTAATAAGATGTATAAGTAAAGTAATCAATTTAACAAATAGGCCTAATTCTGTACATTACATTATTTTATAATTGTTTGTAAAAACAATTTAAGAAATTATTGTATATGATATATAAAATGTATACTAATGATGTAGCAAGAAGTTTGGTTTACTAATAAATTTCTGTTTCTTGATTAATGATTCCTTATTGACATTTTGGTAGATTTCCCCAATTTTTATTCGAATATTTCGTCATATTGGCTCACGTCATGTGTACAAACAATTTGATTGGTTCACCACTCCTAAGGTGAAAGGGGGCGAGCAACAGTTATCATAACAGCATTGGTCTAGACGTTCTATCTAGACATGTTAAAAACTAGGTCTCTGAAATAGTTTTTGCACTGATTTAGCCAAGCTAGTCTAAAACAGGTTTGAAAGTAAACCATGATGCAGGTCTAGACCACTTCTCTGAAATTGACCCTGAATGTTCCAGCATCCAAAAATTAGAATCCTTTTTCTTTGCCTGATTTGTCTCCCACTTGACTGTGATTATCTTTCTATTAAGTTTTTTAGCATTGAGTAGATGTTTTAAGATGAATGGGGATTTGGCACATTGCATCAACCCCCAACCTGGGGCCTTACTCTTGAATTTTTCAAATTGCCAAACGAGACGTGTTGAGGGTATCACATGATACAGACATGTTCCACAAACAGAAAACTTTACTCTTGGCATTCAACACAGATCTCAACAGCTACTCTCTTAATGTGTTGGCAACATATGTGGTATAGAGTTGCTCTGATAGCTACATGTGACTTGTTTTTAATTATTTTTATTCTCTTAAAGATTAAAAAAAAATTTTATAAGAATGAAAATTTGCAAATAAGTAAAACTATATCTACTTTGAGCAAATTAAATTGTTTCTTTCTCATACAGTTATTAAATTTGGTGCTAAGATAAAATAACAATACACATTTTTATATTGTTATTAAATTATAAAAAGATGTAAAGGGATAAAGAAATAGAATATTTTGTATCAATTATTTTTAATTATGCACTTGATTTAAGCTCTGTATTAATTTAAATACTTTATTTTTACTTAAATAATCGAGATCAGAAATCATATATATTCAGATATTAATTTTGATCAAAGGATATTAAATTAATGTAAGTGTAAAAATTGCAAAATTTTAAACTTAATTTTCTCCAATACAATATGGATTTGTTGGCTCCCAAACAAGAATTTAACTTTTCTATTAATTCTCTCTCCATAATTCTATTAAATTTTGTTTGGTAAAATCTTTATTGATTTTTCCGATGTTTATTTTTTTATTTTGTTCTATGAATGTGACTGTATTATCTGTTCTTCAGTAATTTTAATTTCACAATGCTTCTCCATTGTATACATACAAACTTGAACTTATGTGGTGTTTTGTAATATTGAATTTGATTGGTTGACCATACTTTTAAAAACCGACAATTCGTAACGACAAAACATTGAAGTCGCTGGCTGTTATTTTATCTCACTGATGATGATCGTGCAGTGCAGAGTACTAAATTATCACATTATCATGTGAAATTCATGTGGTAAGTTTGAGGTGAGATGAGACAAGATAAGTTCAGCGAAAGTTGAGTAACCAGACTAAACAGGACACTCTGGTTCTCCCGGGTATCCTGTTTCATCTGGTCTTTAGCTACAGATCTTTCTTGCTTGGGAAGTTCTACTGGTAGCAACAATATAGCTATGTAGATCATTAAGATGCACAAGCTCCATCACCAGAACAAGGTAGAGGCTCCAAAGATGGAGTTATTGGAGAATATTTACATCAATAATAAATATCAATCATGAAATATATCTGGATTTCAAAGAAGTTTTATATAAAATGAAAAAAATTATATATTAGAATTAAGGAAATATAGTAACAGTTTGTATTTTATTTCACATATTAAAAATAACAGTTTTTTATTACAATAAAATATTAAAAAAAAATTACAATCTAGGATATATATTGCATGGCATCTGACATTTCAGATTGCATAGTATTGTCAGTTGTAGAATGGGAGAAATTTTAGATATTACCATTGTTATTCTGGGCTGTCATATATTATACCTAACATGTGTAGTAAAATTGAATGTATTTTATAGTGAAATTACATTAAGTGGGTTACATTAAGCAGAACATATTTGTATATGTATAATATATAGTTATTAAAATTATATTTATCAAAAATAATTGCCTATGAAATCTGATATTGTATAAAAATAATAATAATTTTTTTTTAGATGATGATGATACTCGTTACACAAATGCAAATGCTGTTCAAATGTTAAAATCTTTACCTGCCAAATCTGGACTGGTTCCTCAACTGGAAGGACCAATGAGATTGGTTATATGTGATTTGTTAAATGCTTTAACAGTTAAATCAGTTCAACCAATTGTTGAAAGTATGTAATTTATAATTAGAATCTTAATTTATATTTAAATATATAAAATAATTTTTGAAATTTTATTATACCAGATAGTACAAATAATCAATCAGAAAATGCAGAACAAGTTTCAAATTCAGAAAATCAAACATTACTTAGAGATAATAGTTCGGTTAATCTTCTGCAGCAAGATGATGAAGCTGGGGTAAGAAAAATATATTCAGTAAGGTCCCTGATTTACACAGTTTTTGAGTTCCACAGTTGAAGAAATAAATGATTGAATTTATCTTTGGTTTTGCATTAATTTCTATAAAATACCAGTAAAAATTTATTTAAGAATTTTTACAGTATACTTCCCACTATCCAAATCTGGATTATCCAGGTTTGAATGTTAACTTCAAAACTTAAATATTTAAATATTGATGTTTTATTTTAGATTTAAAAATATTAGATATTTCAAGCCCTAGATTGATTTTTGTTATTTCTTAGATAATTGGCAATCAAAATTAGAATCAAATTAAAAGCAATTAGCAATTTAGGAATTTCATTATTTTCGACAAGAAATTATTGCAAATATTGCAATAATTTCTTATTGCAAATAATGAAATTCCTTATGTTCTTTATCAGCAAATAATAAAACATTTGAATATATGTATGTATTCAATTTATTTTTTAACATTAAATGCTAATTTTCCTTAAATCCATTTTTTTTGAGTTTTTTGTGGATTATCTGGGGAATTGATTTTTGACTACACCAGATAATCAGGAGTCTATTGTATATTGAATTTAAGTATTGTTGGATTTAGATGGTTTTCAACCTAAGTGAAAATTTTTGGAACAGATTAATGTGTAAGCAATGGGCCTACTGTACATATAAAATTTTGAATTATTTAAGTATTTACTTGAATATATTTCCATTTAATTGTTTTCTAAATTTTTTTTATTAATTTTTTTGATTTAATTATTTGATTACACTTGTACTTCAAATTGCACAAGTGTTTGGTTCTTCAATAATCTATATAAATGTTAATATGAATGAAGCTTTTACCAAGCAATAATAATGCACTGAATTGAAGGGTTAAGTATTATTTTTATAAGAAATCTCTATTATTTTCAGTTTATAACTTGCAAATTTGCTAATTCTAACGAATTTCAATACTATTAATTACAACTAAACCTAACGGTTCTAATGACTCTGCAATCCAGAGTTCGGCCTGAGCTCAGGTTTTTAACTAAGTTTCAATTTAAAACTAATTAATTACAAAACAGTCTAACACAATGTAACGTCTATTAAATATAAATAAATCAAAACAACCTAACAACAATAACTAACATTTAATCAGTAAAACAAAACTGGAAACTACAACTATAAGTAGCAGACAAGTGTTAAGATCTAAATGACAAAAACGATGTTAGAAACTTATGCTAATAAATTGAAGAAATTCTCAAAACAGTTTAATGACAAAAATATATAAATTTATTAGACTCAAAACACTTACAAAAGTGTTAATAAATAACAAAAAATATAAATTTATTAGACTCAAAACGTGTTAATTAATGTGTTAATTAAAGCTTATGAAAGTGTTAATTAAAGCTTTACTTAAACAAGAATAAAGCAACAATCAATTAAGCAACAAAACTTGTTTAATCCACTTCAAATATCAAAACCAACTTATTCACAAGAAATAAACCTTAAATACTATGTAATTCTACTACCTCCACCACCGATACAAACTTCAAACAATCGTAGACCTTTACAAGAATTCCAATTTCACTTAGCCAACCTTACATTGATACAACACCTCAGTGAGTCATTGGTTGCGTTGGCTTTTATATCCGAGTGACACAGTCCCGGGTTGCTTTATTTACATAAATATACATAACATGTTTAAATTTATTAACTTAGAGTTATCAATTCATGTCATCCTCTTTACAATTTAATTATAATGAATACCTCTTTTTCTAGAAAATATATTATGTATATTTTTGTTTTAATATTTATATAATTCATTCATAAAAAATATTTTATAGTTTCAAGATCATTCTATAATACAGTAGGTTTTAAACATTCCTGGATATATTATTATTTTATTCATTCCACAAAATATATAATCATTCCAAATAATGATTTAAAAATGGATATTATTGTAATTATTTCATAGCTATGTCATTTATACAAAATAAAAAAAAATCTCAAACTCATCTTGTTAAATAAAATGCAAAACTACACAAACCAAGTTCTGTTCCTGTTCATAGCTTTGTCTTTTCATTAAATAAATAAAATATTAAAATTGTTTAATTACTTAAGAATAATAATAATAATTAAAAATTATTATAATATACAGCAAGTCCTCAACTTACATGGTTAATTCATCCATAAAATATCTGTGTAAGTTGAAAACCACATAAATCCAACAATGCTTAAATCTGAGATACACAAATGAGTGCATTAGTAAAGGGAATAACCAAATGAAATTTATGAGCATATTTTAAGCATAGATAAGAAAAATTCAAGGCCATAAATGATATTTTTGAGAAAAAATATCACTTAAATTGTCACATAAATTGTTTAAAGAATTTTTCATTGGCATTTTACAGAAATTCAACAAAAATAAAAATAATTAAGTATCATGTATCTCCAAAATTGTATAAATTGAAATCTTATAAGTTGGGACCTACTGTAATAGTGTTTTTATTGATTTCATAATGATTTATTATTATCTCATATTGTTTTAAATACAATACTATATCAATTAATTCCATAACTCTGCTTTTTCCAGAAAAATCATACAAATACCATAACACTTAAGCAAGTACAATCTTTATTTTTCAAAAAAATAAAGAAAATTTTTCAGAAAAATATATATTATTCTGCTTAAATGCTATGGTATTTGTATTACAATATTATATTTATTAATATTAACATTTCTTTATATTTAAATCCATTTTTTTCAGAATTTATTTTATGATCTTATGAAAATAGTCTTAGACTAATTTATTAAATATTATTATAAATTATCATGAATATGATATATAAAAATAGTTATAATGCAATAAAGTTAGTTTAAATATATCAATTAATCATACAGATAAAATTATAGCAAAACTGTAAGTAAATATTTTAGTTTTATCAATTAGAAAGTAAGTTCAATATCTGTAGATGATATATTATACAAATCTATGGAATAAAAGTTATAAATATCAGAGAACATTACAGAATTCTTTTTAAATGTATGTTTATGAAAATTAATGAAGACAAATGTATTTTAATAGTTACGTAATGATATATTTATTAATTTCTTTTTATCAAATAATATTTGTAATTTGATTGTTTTCAGACTTTTAGTTAATTTTAAAAAGAAAGCATAACTTTAAAATTACAGAATAAGATTTGTTATGTTTTATCTGAATTATGAACTTTTATCATTAAGATTTCTACAATTGTACCAGCAAATAAATATGCAATTTTCTTTGCTTGTAAGATGAATGTATGATTTTAGAATTAGAAAAAGTAACACTGAATATGACTGGCTGGGATATTTAATAATAGAATTAAATGCTTATATGGTGTTCAGTTTCAATTTGCAGTTGTAATCAGATTGCAATATATGGAAAACTTTTATATAATGTTAGTAGAGATAGAGGAAAGTATTTTTGACACAAAGCTTTTAGTGTTTCGAAAAATATGTTCAATTGTGAAAATGCATGTCAGAAATATAAGAATGCAAGGCTTTAGATTTTTGAATGAATTCAAATTTGATTCACAAATTTTAAGGTTTTTTTTATTGTATATATTTTATGATATGTAATATCGACCATATTTAACAATAAAAATATTTCCTTTTATATATTTAGATCTGATTTGTTGATGGTGCTAATTCTTTTATGTAACTAGACTATTATATTTCTCTTTTTTTTATATTTTTTGAGGAAGCTCTTATAAAGAATATAAGCCTTATTATTTTAGCTTTATTTGTTATTCATATTGTATATTGCATGCCAAAGAGCAGCTATATGTTATTATTGATAGAAATATTTATACAATCTGATATTTATTTTTCTTAGCTATATTATTTCAGAATATTAAATTTTGTTAACAATTATTTATTTAAAAAAAAAGATCCATGGAAAAATTTCTTATAAGCACAGAAAGAAAACTATTATATTGTATTATATTTAAAAATGAATGTAGTTATCATATAAAACTTAACATGTACAGCATTGTTGAAAAACTGCCAATTAATTATCATTATTAATTTGAATTGAATGTATTTGAAAAGATGATATTATCAATTTTCATTTAGTATTGCATGATTTTACAATAAACATATGTTCCATATGATAGATTTTGTGTAATTTTATAAAAATTTATTACATTTTGAAACAAAATATTTAAGATCATAAAAATGCACACAAAAAACAAAGCTCTAAACAGGATAAATACTTTATTACAGAGAATGCGTATCGATCTTATCAGTAGGTAACCTCAGCTGCAATGAATATACAAATGTTTGATGACGTCATGCATTCCCCGTCCCGTGTTTTTACTGTTGTATTTTATTATTATTGTTTTGTAGGGATGGAATTTGTAGTAGTAATGTGTAAATATTTATACAACGTCTCTTATGACGTTATTTTTGAGTTTATTTTTGTAGGAGGCTGCTTCTCTCCGTTCTGTATATTCATTGCAGCTGAGGTTGACCTACTGATAAGGTCGAAAACGTTTCTGTTAATAAACAGCTGAAGTTGACCTACTGATAAGGTCAAAAACGTTTCTGTTAATAAAGTATTTATACTGTTTAGAGCTTTGTTTTTTGTATGCATTTTTGTGTGTGTAACAGGATGGCTTCAAAGTTCTTATTTAAGATCGTGATATTCCATATATTAACTTTGTTGTAACATTATTAAAACTTTAAAAAAACAGATTGAGTTACAGTAATTTAATTTTAAATATAATTATTCATTTAAAAACTTGCAAAAAGAATATAAAGCAAAATAAAAAACAATGATTTATTTTTGACATTTATTTTATTATTTAATAATATAATGGACAATAAACTTTTAATTTTTCAGTTTTTAATAAATTCTTCTTCCTGAGTTAAAATATACATTCCAAAATTACATAGCCAAAAAAAATTATTTTTCTTGAAAATATATAAAATTAATTAATTCATCAGCATTTGTATTTCATTCCTTATTGAGCATATGACACACTTTTTTTTTTTTTTTTTTTTTTTTAATATAATCCAGTGGGTGATCGGTTAATGAACATAATCCATTCTAAGACAAAGTTCGTTATCCGATCATTGATTTATCATAGGTTTTTATGGGAATTTGATTAATTTGTTCCAGAGACCCAAAAAAAACATAAATAAAAAATTATATAATTTTTTACTACATTTATTTATATGTAATAACAATAATATATACATACATAGTCGCATTTTCATCTGTATGTTTATTTTCTGAAAAAGAATCCGTCCAATATCAATTGCTTTTCTCTCTCCTTCAGGATTTTTTCGGAAGTGATTAATAGCATTGTCGTGGTAGAGATCCCCAAGCCATATTTCGGAAGTGATTAATAGCATTGTCGTGGTAGAGATTCCCAAGCCTATTGACCTCAACCTGGTATGGATGCCATTCTAAGACCAAAAAATTGTAATCAACCTGGTATGGGTGCCATTCTAAGACCAAAAAATTGTAAAATTAACCTGGTATGAGTGCCATTCTAAGACCAAAAAATTGTAAAATCTCTCTTTACTTTCTTTAATAAATCTTTGATTTGTTTTATGCTGTCTCCTAGTTCATTTTAATCGGGAAAAACTACTATTCTTCCATTCTTATCCATAAGTACATGAACGCACAAAGCCTAAGCCTGTCATTCAGTTAGGTTAGTTAAGCCAAAATATCCTCATGGAATATTTTTATCTGGTGGCAGCCACTTATAGAACTGTCATCATCATAGGCTGATCAATACCCATGATGAGATCAGCCAGAAGATTGAAGGGTGGGTTTCAACGGGCTGGGCCAAGATCCCTCCTGAAAATCTGGAGGAGTGGGTCCTCCAGATCTTACAGAATGGTAAGCCACAGCTTTACCATGCAGTCATATGGCTGATCTGTCATTCCATCAGTCCGCGGATTACACAGTTTGTTCTGTGAGGTGTTCGTTATCTGAACATGTGTTCGTTAACCGAATATAAAAATCTTTCGAAAATGTGTTTGTTATCCAAACTGTTCGTTAACATATCACCCACTGTACGTTAGATGATAATGAAAATAACGATAAATAATAAAGTGCATAATAAATAATTAAGAAAATAACGCTAAATAATAAAGTGCATAATAAAATAAAATAGGATAGGTCAGAGTTAACATATTGGCTCATTGTAATATAAATAAATGAAGTTGTAAAGAACCAAAATTCATAAATTTTATTTCAGCACTTTCAGAGAAGAAAAACATCTTCATGAAAGAATTAAAAGAAAATTCAAAATATTAAATAAACAAAAATCAATCAGTATAGATATGGGATCATTTACCTGGATTATTTGGGGCTTGGGGTTTCCTTGATATCAGATTTTACCAGAATTTGGGCACCTCACCTATAATATAACATTCAAGAATTAAAAAAAAATTGCTGTGTTCAAAATCAATGAATTTGATTTTTTCAGCACTACTTGGCCCAAGTAATACTGAAGCACTACTTGGCCCAAGTAATACTGAAGCATAAATAATGCTGTCAATTTTATGAAGAGTGCATATTTTGGCACTTTATTATCAAGTTAGCAATTTTATACATCTAATTATGAAATGGTTGTCATTAGAGTTGCATCATCCAGACTATTAAATTTAATAATTTGTTTAATTCAAATTTTAATGAATTTTTTTTTTTCTATTTTTGTTCTACCTAATCCGTTGGGGACCAACAACTGGTACCTTTCTAATGTCGACTCCTAATCTTTTGTATTGCTGCCCAGAGTGAGATATTCTTGTCTTGATTGCCACTTTGTAATTCTCTTGTCCAGGGGCGGATTTAGACATGGTCTTTATGGGCTGCAGCCCAGAGTCCTGTTCAATCAAAGAGCCCCCTTTACGCTCAAAAAAAAAAAAAAAATAAAAAGCAATTTAAATTAAAAATTTAAGAAAAATAAATAAATTCTACAAAATTTAAACTTTATGTACGTATCTAAGCTTTGGGGACCCTGGGCTAACACTGGGGCCTATTAAATTAATCAAAATTAACCTAACGGTGGAAGCTACGCTAAACTGACACTTTTTAGAGAAGCTAGATTTGCACTCTCATTCCGGCATTGCCACATTATTTGCATAATTGACAAATGACAAAGTATATTTTGATTTTACCGACTACCGACAGAGCCGTATTTACTAATTATTAATTATTTTAGCTTTATTTGTTGTTTATATTGTATATTGCAAGATGAATAACAGGTAAACTAAAATAATTAGTAATTAAAGTTTTATTCTCGTCAGCCCAGCGAAAACAGGGCCGACGAGAAGGGAGATGATGGGATAAAATTCTCCAGGCCCGGGATTCAAAGGGACCCGACATCATCCTGCAATTTGTTTTTTTTTTTTTTTTTTTTTTTTTCGACATCATCCTGCAATTTGTTTTTTTTTTTTTTTTGTTTGTTTTTGCGCGCTAATTAATCGTAGAAGGAAGGTGCTGAAGTTTAGAGTCCGAAGCGGGATAACCTTATAACTGTAAAAATATTTTCCCACGTAAGTTTTTCTCCGTGGCCCAGCGACATCTTTTAACGCCCCTGGCGAAACACTTTAATTCCAGTGGAGTGTTTTAATTAAATTCAATAGAAACTTCTGGATTCAAATTGGATATAAAATATAGAATGATTGTAACGTTGCTAATAAATAAGGCAACAGCAGACTGATTATCCAACAGCGCTAAATTAATCGTTGAGAAAATGATTGGAAGGAGATGAATCAATGTGTGCCGAGTTGCCGAACATGCATTAATTCCCAGAATGATTTTAAGTCAAGTGATCATGATTTTCCATTTGAATAGCGAACAAGTTCCCAGTGGAATCAGTGTATGGATTCAAATAATTATGATTCAAGACGAATCTTTGAATTCGATTGGAATTTATTTACAAAAAATGTATTTTCTCATGGTTAATTATATATTGCAATATCATCAGTGAGTCCTTAGACAATTTATAATTTGTTCTTTCCACTTATACCGATAATTCAGTAATCACAGTTTTATAAAGAAATATGTTCTTAATTAATAAGACAAACTTCATTAATAATAAAGAAATTTTGCCTAATAATTATATTAAATTTTGAAATTATTAAAGTATAAAATCATTCACCGATCATTGACATATTCTTTTATTACTGTCGTAGCTGCAATGGGTTTACTAGTTTAAATTAAAAATTTAATAAAAACTAAATTATACAAAATGTTTTCGTATCTACATCAACGATCTGATCTAGATAAAAGTTTAAATCGTTGGTTTGCAACACTATTGGATTTGAATCAAATATCAATGTTTAAATGACAGTAAATAGTACTCTGTCGATAATCGGTAAAAATCAAAATACAGTAGAATCTGCATAAGAGGACCACATCCCGTTTCAATCAAAACTGGTCATTTATACAGGTTAATTATAATACAGCATGTTTAAATAAAACATAATTATTACAATTAATAAAAACAAAACGTATGTTTTTGTTACAGTTTATAACATAATTTATCATTTATTCAAAAACACAACATATTTAATTAGTATGAAAAAAACTATTAATAGTGCTTTGTCGCATTCCATTTTTATTTTTTGTAATTTATATTGTCGGTTAGTTGAGAGAACAATTTTTCATTATTTTCTATTGCTGATGCCCGTTTTTTAATTCTTCAACATGTTTCAGTGTGTCATTCGCTTAAAGTTGCGATTTCGTTGTTCCTTCATTTAGTCAGAAGTTCTTTTTGAGACAATATTTTGTGGATCTGAATTTTCTCCATGTTAAATTTTTCTGCTAATGCTCGTTGAGAACAGTGACGTAACCAGCTTTTTTTGGGGTGGGCTATCACTGCCTTTGGATGTTGAAACATGGCTAAACGGAAAGTTAATATTTTTGGGGTGGGCCACACCGATGTGAAAGAATATTCTCCTGTATGCGCTTTATTAAATCGTAATTATTACAATTAATAAAAACAAAACGTATGTTTTTGTTACAGTTTATAACATAATTTATCATTTATTCAAAAACACAACATATTTAATTAGTATGAAAAAAACACAGATAATTCTCATACAACACTAATTTATGTCTTTAATTCAGAATAACTCACAGTTCTTAGTCCACTTTCGCTTTCACAATTTATCACTCACTATTAATTTTTACTGTCCAAGTCTTGCAGTTCAATTAAACTCAACTCACGCTTGCAGCTTTTATTGTTTGAATGCTTTTATTGTTTTTATTTGTACGGAATATTGTTAATTTTTTTGTACCGTATTCGATGTTAATTAATGTTTGTCTTCATTTTCAAAAATAAATTGAAAAGGTTGTACCATATTCAATATTAAATAATGTTTGTTTTCATTTTCAAAAATAAATTGAAAAAGTATACGCATTAAATTGTGTGTAAAAATTAATGAACCAATCCCTTTTTTTCCCTTTAATCCTTATCTCATTTTACACGGTTATAAAGAACTTATCCTCGACATTTGATTATCTTCTTTAGATCGATTTACACTAATTTATGTTAGTTTAATTCAGTGGTTCTCAACATTTTTTCTGTTGAGGAAAACATTTTAATATTTTTAAATTTGGTGGCACACCTAAATCTAAATTATTATTTAATATATTTAACAACAAATTTTTTTAACAGATTATTATATTTATTCTTATTTATCACATTCAGATTACAGACATTCTTGTACATCTGATCATTAAATGGAAGTTCTTATTAAGTTATAGTGCCACCTGCGGATTTTGTCTTTTTAGAGAAACTATAATTTCAATTTAATTTTTATTCCTTAACTTTTAAATTGTGAATAATGAGAGTTTTTTTTTGTTAGATTTTTCTAACGATACCCTAGGAATCGGTTTGATTGCAAAAGAAATATCCAGCCAATCACGTTTCACTATTAATATATATGATTCATACAATTACATACATACAATTCATTCTTAATTTTTTGCAGCACACCTTCAAAGGTTTGGCAGCACACTAGTGTGCCGTGGCACAGTGGCACACCTTCAAAGGTTTCGCAGCACACTAGTGTGCCGCAGCACAGCGGTTGAGAACCACTGGTTTAATTGAACATATCCTTCTACTTTGTATGAATTCTGCATTTCCTTTTACGTGGTTTCGATTTGCATGATTTTTCCAGGAACGTATCTACCGTGTAAATTGAGGGGTGAGTGTATGTAGCTATTTTGGTACCTGCAATTTTTTAAATAATTGTTTATCTATTAATAAATATAAAAATTTGAAATATCTATATACTATATATATTTCAGTTTATTTTTTAGAAATACATTTATAGAATTATAAAATGTAACAGAAAAAATAAGAAAATAAAAAAAAAAGCTTTCAGAATTGAAAATACTGAATTAGCTGTTTTTGTTTATATTCAGTTGTTTTTGCCTTATTTGATTATTCATTTATCTCCTATCATAATAAATGATCTTGATCCTTGTTTAAACTATATGCCATCTATTAACAACAAAAAATTATTACAACTCTAATTTTTTATTTCAAGTGATAACAAAATTATGGATAAATGAATAAATATAGGTATCCTGCAGTTTATAAAAATTATCAAGACTTTAAAGTCTGTTCAATAAGTATAAATTTTGTAAATCAGAAACTCATTTCCCACTTATTCCAAAGTAAAAATTATTAATTAGTTCTTGGAATCGAAAAAGTCATTACTGTTTTATTTATTGATGTTAAAAAATTCCAGAAGCATTAATATAATTTAAATATAAGGAATCCAAAAAGCACTTTAAACAGGAAAAACAAATTTATTATTCGTTATTCAATACAATATACAGTCAGTTCTCATTATTTGCAGATTCCATATTTGCGAAAATTTATTTGTAACTACAAAATCAATATTTGTGGAGCTTTCGTTCTTATTCGTGGACTCCTGCTGAGCGGCAAAATGCTGTTACTAGGGATTGCAATATCGGACGAAAAGTTCAATATCGGTATTCGGTATTTTTTAGATCTTAATACTGGAATATCGGTTTTAATACCGGTAGTAGGAATTTAAAAAAGAAAAGAAAACACAGGTGTTTCTTTGTTTTATTTGTCAGTTTGAATAGAGAGAGTAAATATCACAAAAAATCATTTGTAACTTATAAATTATAACAGTATATAAAGAATCACAAAAAAGTAAAAGAACAAGGAACATCTTATTTATTTAAATCACAAAAAAGTGTAAATATCACTATTCAGTCTGTTGTATTATTACAAATTTTTGAAATGTGATCTTAAAAAACATAATGCATCAATTGTACTGTATTAAGCCTGGAACGTAATTTTGTGCAAAAATTACCAGCTGTCAAAAACGCTCTTTCAGCATCTACGCTAGTTGGTGGTACTGTTATCAATGCGCGATATACTTTTTCCAAGTATTTACCTCTAAATCCCTCATCTTCAAATAAATCGATTTCTCGTTGGATGGTTTTGGATATAACTGATTTCTGTATTGTATTTTGGTTTGTTGAAATTTTTTTAGTTATCGCTAATTCTAATTTTTGTTCAAGAGGCAATTCCTTTTCGCTATCAACATCAGTGTCATTATCATCTTCGATAACTGCACCAAATTCTTCTGAATGTGGATAGGTTTGTGGGTAAAAAATTTTAAGAAAATTTACTATAAACTTGATCAAACTTGATCAAATTTGAATTGGTTAGTTTTTTTTTCTTCTTTTTTATTTTCATCTTTAAAGTAATTATAATTATGTAAATACCGTAAGACATTTTCTATTTCGGTATGCCTTTCTTCTGTGCGATTTTTCAATGTAATATATAATTCTTCAGATAGTGATGTGTGCTGTTCTTTCAGTGACTGCAACATGAAATTTATTGTTGCATTAGCTGTTAATAAATTAGAATCTCTCCGACATAATGCCTCCACAGCCAGTTTTATTGGAAGTAGAGCTGATATAGTTGTGGATATTAAGTCGAATTCACTATTGGAAAAATTAATTTGCAGGTTTAAGTCGATTATTGCTTTTTGGATTGGATTTTTCAGTTTCAAAAATCGTTCCATCATTAGGAGTAAACTGTTCCAACGTGTTTTAGAATCTAATATTAACATATGTTCTGTTTTATTTTCAGTTAGTATATATTTTTGTAATAAGGCATTTTTTGTAGGGGAACGTTTAAATATCTTAACAATTTTTCGAACTTTATTAATTATAGGTAACAATTCTTGATGAGTTAATATTTCATTCTCATTAGCAATATCTTCTTCAACAATTACATTGTCATTATCTTCATTGTCAGTATCACCCCTACTCTCGTCAAAGTCAGAATCAGAATTTTCTATATCCACAGTATTTGGGTTCTTCTGTTCTTTATTTTTTTGGTATAATACATCTATTACTGCTAATTGAATTCCATGAGCATAGCACAATTGCTGATTTGCATCAACCAACTTTCCAACTTTTTTCATAACTGTTGCTCCATCAGTCGTTATGGATACAATATCTTCTTTCAGGGATAATCCATGTTTCTCTAATTTAGATTTAAGCACTTCCACACATTTTTCGGCTGGCATACTTCCCGAGACATGTGTAAGTCCTATATTCCAAATTTTTTTCTCAGAATGAATATTTATATTTAAATAGCGTCTATTTCTTACACTTGTCCATTCATCAAATGTAAGACTAAATTTATCACCATTTACTTTTAATTGTGTTAACTCGTGTTTCAAAGAATTGCAAACACCGTTACTGTAGTTTATAACAGTTCTTCTTATAGTATTAATCGATGTTGGTAGATTTTTAAAACCTCTGGCGGATAGTGATTTTCTTAATTCAGTAGAAGTGCAAAACACTCGAAATGGCAAACCATCTAATGCTGTCATTTTACTTATAATTTCCTCCAAATTATCTTTTTTTTCAAAATAATCTAAAATACCTGACAGCTTGGGCTTAGAAACTGTGCTTAAATTTGTATCTTCATCGCAATTAGATTCTTTCCTCTTTAACAAATTTGTATCATGTTTTGTTTTTAAATGTGTATGGAGTCCACTTGTACTTCCTCCATTCACTTTAATAACTCTTGAACATTTTTTACATTGTGCCACCATATTCTTTTCATCATATAAATAATGAAACCAAACAGAAGTATTATCAACAGATTTTTTATGTTCTTTAAAGTTATTCTTATTCATTATTATGGGTTTATTAATTGAGTATACAGTAAAGCTGAAAAATATTTTGAAGCCTAAAGTATGATATGCAAATACAATGTTAATAACAAACTCGCCAATTTAAAAAAAATATCTAAATTTTTCGAAATAGTACGCACTTTCTTCACAATTACAACCTTGTTTTCACAGATACGAAAATCAGACTACGAATCCTGTGCATGTGCAGTATCGCTCTGAGCTGTAATAGGAAAGTTTCGGCCCGCCTCCTTGGGTGATTTACATATTGTATCACTTCTCTAGACTGTACGATGCAACTTTGTATTCACAGTCTAATTCATTTAAATTCTAAGTTTTTTATTCTAAGTTTAAATACCGAAAAACGGTATTTAAAGTTGTGAATACCAGTATTACAAAATTATACAAATGTCTAAAAAGCCCGGTATTCTGTATCCTGGTATACCGGTATTGCAATCACTAGCTGTTACCAATGTAAATGCCATCTCTCTCTCTCTCTAATAGAGAGAGTTGTTTGTTACCAAATGTAGTCTCTGAATTGATTTGCTGGAAAATTTCTCATTACCTTCCCTTGCTCAGTTCACAGACCTCAGGTAGGCCAAAAGCCTGTTCATATCGTCCGCAGATCCTATAGAAGATTGTGTCCCTATGCTTGAATGCAGTTTCAAATTTAGGTGCTTAACTTCCTGCACATTTGCTCCTTATGCCGAAATTTTAGATCTGTGGAACAAAGCGACACAGACAAGGCTGATGCAGTTTTTCAATGCAGTTCAGAAAGATAATAGACAGTTTCAACAACATAAACGTGTAGAACGAGAATGACATAGAGTGCTGGAATGACAAAATTATGGCGTCGTTTCGAGTTGTCACTAGAGAATTCCTCACGTCCTGACATGAGTTAAGGAAAGGTTCTGTATTGACGTCACTCGTTCACGTTTTACACGTCACACATGGCAAATTCGACACTTAGGCAGGAAGGCGTATCCATGCTTGCCCGATCCCCAGTTGCTCGAATCTTACTTGGCTGAATCCCACTTCTCTGAATCCGATTTGCTCGATTCCCAATTTCCCGAACCCATTTGCCCGATTTCCAGTTGCTCGAATACTGTTTTCCTAGTTCCCAGTTGCCCGAATGTTGTTTGATTCCTATTTGTCTGAATCCAATTCAATTGATTTAAGATTTGTTGTAATATCATTTTTCCAAGTTTTATTAGCCATAATATTACTCTCCTAAAGTCATTTCTTGGCCTTTTTAATTCCCGTATTGTATGGGCGGGAGGTTTGTGCTATTTTTCTGTACTAGTAAAGGTTATGCGATTAAAAAAGTTTTGGTAATTGCTGGCTTAGATAATTATTGGATTATTTTCTTCCAGAAATAAACTATAATATATCGATTATTGTTTGAAATTAAAATAATATAAATTTAATATTATCAATCCTATTACAAAATAATAAATTTTCAACACTGATATTATTAGAGAAAGCCTTTCAACTTTATTAAATGAAATATTTAATATCGTTTATAGGGAAAAATTAAAAGGGTTTCTTAACTAGTGATAAAGTATAGATTTAAATCTGTATTATTGTACAAGTTCAATTATTGTTTGTACATAGATTTATAACAAGATTCTAATTAAAATTCTTGATGACCAAGGAATAGTTAAACAAACATGATCTATTTAGGTCAGTGAGCATTTTAACACCCCTTTTTTACACTATTTACCCGCAGTCGAATTTTTCAAAAATACTGGAGAAAAATAAGGAGTGCCGAAGAATAAAAGTCCATTAAGTTAACTCAGTGGTTCTGAACCACTGTGCCGCGGCACACTAGTGTGCCACGAAAAATTAAGAATGAATTGTTTGTATGTATAAGAATTGTATGTATATAATTGTATAAATCATATATATTAATAGTGAAACATGGTTGGCTGGGGATATCCCTTTTGCAGTTAAACCATTGTGCCGATTTCTGTAAGTAGGATATCGTTAGAAAAATTATAATCCTTGAATTTCTGCAAAAGCCGAAACTTTTGTTGTTTTTAAAAATTAAGGAATAAAAATTAAAATTACAGTTTCTCTAAAAAGACAAAATCTGCAGGTGGTGCTATAACTTAATAACTAAATCTCTGCTTAATAATGACTGCCATTTAATGATCTCGTATGAGTATGTCTGTAATCTTAATGTAATAAATAAGAATAAATACAAAAATCTGTTAATTAAAATTCATTGTTAAATCTAAATTATTATCTAAAATATTCAGGTGTGCTGCCAAATTTTAAAATATTTAAATGTGTTCCTCAACAGAAGAAAGGTTGAGAACCACTGAGTTAACTATTAAAAAAATTTAATTGAACAGTTTTGTAGCAGTTGGTTGTTCTAAAGACTGTATCGTGTTGTAGGAGTTGAAGAGGGCTATTTTATGACGAAAACGTTTCTCAAAAATTTAAAGTTTTTTTGAAAAGTGTCTTTAGACTGCTTATTAGTGCTTGTTGTTAAACCTTCACAAAGTTACAGGAATCCCTTGATTACTATGATTAATAAATCCTTGCAATACAAAACCGCACTAATCAAACTAAAAAACCAATGGGAATAATTATAATGATCCATGAATCCTGGAAAATATCAAAATTATAAACGTGTATTTTTTTTTCTCTCGCAAAACATATCTATATTACATTAAATGTAGTTTAAATCATAAATAAGTAAATAAAACAGCACTAAATAGCAAGTATAAGTTTTTAATTGGTATAACGTTTTCGGGCAATAACTGCCCCTCTTCAGTACCATACAATAAGCATAAAGTTTAAACGGAATATTCCAGAATAGTTAAACGTTTGGTTTGCCCGAAAACTTTATACCAATTAAAAACTTATACTTGCTATTTAGTGCTGTTTTATTTACTTATTTAAGAATCTAAGCAAGTAGTTTACTTTATTACTTTAAATCATTGTGGAATATGTATGAGTATTTAAAAATTAAATACTTATTCATATTCCTCAATAATTATTATTATTATGTTATAGTACATCAATGTGGGCACGGAATATTTCCGGGTCAAAGTAAATTTTAAACTCAGTATTAAACAAAGTAATATAAATTATGGAAGGGATTAGATATTTAACAAAATAATGGTAGGCAGTAAACAAATATCAAAATAACAAGTAACAACCGTATAAAAAATGCAAGAAAACTAATCAAAATTCCCAAGAATCAAAAACTGAAATATTCTGTGATTTTGAACTGATTGTTTATATTGTACATTTAGGATTTTAATATTGAGAGCATGGACTAGAGTGCTCCGAGATATTGAGACAATGTTTCACAATAAAAAAGATTTTTGTAAGTTGTAAACTTCATTATCTTCTTACTAAATTAAATTAATTCGAAAATTAAAGTCAACTAATGACATTCACCAGAATTCGATTAGAAGCTCATCTTAAGTGGAATTCAAATCTCATCGACGGATAACTGAAGAATGGTATTAAATATGAATAACAGTGGTTGGTCGAGAGACTTTCCACGATAAATTAAATTAATTCGAAAATTAAAGTCAACTAATCACATTCACCAATTCGATTAGAAGCTCATCTTAAGTGAAATTCAAATCTCATCGATGGATAACTGAAGAATGGTATTAAATATGAATAACAGTGGTTGGTCGAGAGACTTTCCACGAATTATTGAATATGAATTTGTGAAGATCTCAAATAAGGTCCGGATGCAATCGCAGAACTAAAGGGAATATTGTGAAAATGGAATCGATTCCAGATAGATCATCGATCCTGTGACTTGATGTAATTTTAGATAAATACAATTTGAAAAACCTACAACGTGACAAATAACGTGCAATATGTTTATCATTTTTAAAATAACCAGAAAATTAATTAGTGTTAATCAAATTTAAAATTATATTTCGTTATATGATAATTAATCTCTTGTTTTTCGAGTTTATTCGAATTTCACTAAAAGGCAATTAAGGATTTATATTATATATATTGCTTTATAATCGAGTTAAAACACAAACAAGTCACAAGAGTTTAAAAGTAGTGGGAGCAAACGCATACAGGTTTATGTATATATTGTAATGCCCATCAATACATGTCCACATATTGCTTTAATGTTCCATCAGGCTCGGACGCCTTGTCGAGATCGGCCGACAAAAAAAATTTAAACAAATTTAATTAAGATATAATTCTATTATCTAGTTTTGCATTTCTTATGATGACCGTACCCATAGTTATGTAGACATTGAAAATTAATTTTCAAGAAAATTGCTTATTTTTATCATCTAATCAGTAAAAATCATGTACTGAAAATTAATAAATTATACTTTTGTCAATATAAAATATACTGATAAAGATGTATAGAATATGTTGAATTTCATTTTTAGATTTTGTAGATAAATATAAAATGTCGATCTATACTAGTGTTGAACATCGATAGGAAAACATCGATGTTTGTTTAACATCGTTAAAACCATCGAAAGCTAACATCGATGTTAGAAAACATCGGTCCCAAAAACGTTTTTTTTTGTACATTGTCAGTAACAGCTGCATTGACATATTCATCTATTTCCATATTTTATCAACTGCTTTAGTTTATTAGCTAGATACTCGCTATACCGTTCTTCCAATATAAAAACAGCCAATGCTATATTGCATAGTTTATTTTCCTTATCTAGTATGTATAAAGTGGACAATCAAGTTAATGTAACTCCTCTTCTAGATGTCTGTCCATAAATCAGTTGTTAATAAGCTAAATTTCTATTTGAGCTGTTGTTTGACTATGGCTATTATGTTATTATATTTATCGGAAATTAGACTTTTAATCGTTGGTCGAGAAGGAATTTTGTACGAAGATTCTATTGTCTTCATGAAATATTGAAAACCTTCACGATCCAAATACTCAATGGCGTATTATCTTTACACACCATAAATATAAGAGCTTGATTTACCTTATTTTCTGCTGATTTACCTGATTTGAACTCCTCAATGCTCCTAAACTTCTCTGAAATTTTCTTTGTTTTCCTGGGAGAGGTTGTGACGATGATGCTTCGACAGTGTCTTGATAACAATTTTCTTCCTTCTGCAAGTCTTTCTGAACTTCAAGAAGTTGTGGATGTTTGCTTTCCTTAAAATTCGTTGTATTATTACTAGCTTTTAGTTCTTTTGAATAATATATGCAAGTTGCACAATTAGTTTTATTTTTAGCAAAATGTTGCCACAGTAAGGTTTTCGAAGGCATACTTACTGAGCTACAAAGGTATAAATACTTTTAAATAAAAAAAAAAAAACCGAAAGCGTTTCGAATATTAATTAAATGACGATAATAAAGTGTTTCACGTAGCAAATATAAGCACTAAATCAATATTGCAAGATGGATTGTTCGATTTTCCTAATACAAAACTAAAAAATTAAATAAAATCATCAATTATAAAAAATTCCATTTATAAAATTATTATGTAATACTACTTAACCCAAACGTCAATTCTACTACATAAACAAAAAGACATCGAATTCGCATCGATGTTCATAAAACATCGACTTCTAAACATCGATGTCTAAAACATCGAACATCGATATCAAAACATCGATGTTCGATGTTCAACACTATACCGTTTATCATAAATTGATAAATTACTATTCCTAATCTTTTGGTTTTGAAATTAGAATATTTGTTTTAAAATATATTTTTTCATAATAAGATAAATAGTTATTCTCGGTTTTCGTTTTGTATCGCTTGACTCTAAGATAAGATAATCAAACTTAAAATGAAACATCTATTTGACAACTAAACTGATATTTAAAATCGATGTTATCTCCCAGTCCAAGAGATACAGAACTAGAACTTAGGAAACTTAGGCTTGAAACTTATGAAGAACTCTTTTGGATGATAAATAAATGCAATAAAATTCCTGCATGAATGCATAAAAGTTGTGAAAATATAATGTAAAAGAAAATTTAATAAAAGAAAAATATAACTATATACTATTATCATTGTTTCAAATGAAAATTTTCATATTTATTAAGTTACAATGATACCTCGGTTCACGAACACAATCCGTTCCTTGACCCTGTTCGTGATCCGAATACGTCTTGGAGTACAAGGCAGAATACGTCTTAGACTATGAGGTGTTTAATATATTCGGTTGTAAATTTACATTTTTATAAAACTCAAGCGTTTTGGGTTATGTGGAGTTGAACTCTTATGGTTTTCAATTTTACGTTTCGGATTATATATTCAGGGTGGGCCAGCACATAAGTCAGAAATTTATAAAACTCAAGCGTTTTGGGTTATGTGGAGTTGAACTCTTGTGGTTTTCAATTTTACGTTTCGAATTATATATTCAGGGTGGGCCAGCACATAAGTCAGAACTTTCAATGCATGGGCCAGGGCCCACCCGTAGTTACGTCCCTGGTTGAGAAAGACCTTATTATCTTCAATCGCTTTTATTTGTGGTTCTAAATTCAAGGCATTAACTTTCCGTTTAGCCATGTTTCAACATCCAAAGGCAATGATAGCATCACACGTGTATGAGATTACATTTCATTAATACATTTGCGTAGAACACGAACATCCGGATCCAGTGGATGGTTTGTTTTCACTTTCCCTGTTTTCCCTATATCACTTCTCTATAGATCTTCAAGTTATGATTTTTAACATTTTTAATGCAAAATTTAATTATCATATCGTAGATACAAATCTAAGGAACGTGCATATTAAAAAGATAACGCATTAAAATAGAAATGACTACATGATTTCGTCCTTCCAGCTTTCTGTATTATTCTATTCCTACAGTATATTTTTTCCAATTGCGTTGTTTTTTTTGTCAACAGATGACGCCACTTTCCACTCAGAAGAGTACTAAGTGGCGGGGCGAA
Source organism: Olivierus martensii (assembly GCA_000484575.1). Classification (NCBI taxonomy): domain Eukaryota; kingdom Metazoa; phylum Arthropoda; class Arachnida; order Scorpiones; family Buthidae; genus Olivierus; species Olivierus martensii. The sequence continues at coordinate 89,206 of AYEL01058363.1, forward strand.
ACGAGCTCTTCCACAGGCTGCCCACCCCTGCGGTGTGGGTCAGCCGGATTGTGAAGGACGGGAATCGACGGGCCGGGCCCGGACCCCATGATAAATATTTTCAAGGGGTGGGACCCGAGACTCGAACCTGGATCCTCCAGAGTGGAAAGCCCAAGTGTTTCCATGCGGCCAATCCGGCCGACATTGCGGTGGTTTGACTTAAATGAAATTTAACTTTAACAGAAAATGGTGCTGACATAAGCAATAAAGATAGTCAATTAGTAATAATGTTAAAAAAAAATATGGTCGTCATAGACGATTTCACTTTGTTTGGACTATAAGGCTGGATTCACACTAGCCTTGCGACTGCGATCTCGACAACAACCGCGACCGTTGCTATAGAAACAATCCCATCAGGTCTCGCTTCACGGATATTAGTTGCGACCACGATAAATTCATCTTGCCGAATACTCTCGTGGTCGCAGCGGATTCGTCATTATGATAACCAATAGTCCCATCAGGTCTCGCTTCACGGATCTTAGTAGCGACCACGACAAATTCATCTTGCCGAATACTCTCGTGGTCGCAGCGGATTCGTCATTATGATAACCAATAGAAAGGAGGCATTTGGCCATCTGTTACAAGCTGCATGCTACATCAGCTCTTATTGGCTGTTGTTTACACAGGCTATTGGTTAATTCGAAAAATCAAGAAGCCAGTCGTGATCAATGTGCATATTCTATCGGACGTTATCAGTCATTGTCGTAGTCGTAGACATGGTCTTAGATCAGTGTGAATCCAGCCTAAAAATGATAGTCGTAATCGCGTTAGGGAGGTGGTCGTCTTATGAAGGATCAAATAGCATTATTTCTATGGGAAAAATTTGGTTCCCATAAAATCGTGGTCGTCACGTCAGGTGGTCATAAAGTCAGTTTTCACTGTATACTTTGCAGCGGCGTAGCTACAGTTCGAGCCGCCCGGGGCAAATAGCATTATTTCTATGGGAAAAATTGTCAATTGCCGCCCTTCCTTTGAGAAATACATAATATCAAATGCATAATAAAAATCAAACCTATTAAACACAATTTGAAAATTAAGTTTAAGAAAAGATCATTTTATTTTTTTATTTATAAATTAAAATGCAAAATTACAAATTTATAATCTCTCCATCACTCCGAGTTCCCTGGTTATAACAACAACAACAGTATTTTGTTGGGTCGTATTAGGGACCTTGGACATTTTTCAATGATAGTCATATAATTTTTGTAATTATTAACTCTCGGAATAGTTAATAATTTTACTCTTCTTATTATTAAAAAAGTGTTTTAAAAAATTTTAATGCCAAAAATGGTGCTCCAAAAGGTGCCGCCTGGGGTGGACCGTCCCCTCCGCCCCGCCCTAGCTATATCACTGATACTTTGTCATTTGTCGATTATGCAAATAATGTGGCAATGCCGGGAGAACAATTTTTCCACAAAATGGCGAATGAGTCGTCACCAGAACAAACGTCATCGGAGGAAAAAACTCGAGCTATAGCCTCCATATTATTAAGTGAAGAAGAAGAAGAAGAAGAGTCGTCACCATCGATGGTCGCCACAACTAACCCAAACTTGCATTAATTTCGGTAATTGGGTAGGCACCCAAACAGTGTAGTCCAGGGCCCCAAATTTAACAGTCCGCCCCTGCGATAGATCATATCTGATCACCTATTAAAAGGCTATATGATTAAAATATCATTTCGTTAGATACAGTAACGTACCCAGAATTTTTGGTTCCCAGGGCGACATTTTTTGGCCCCTCTCTCCCAAAAAAACATCTGATTTAACTTTTTACATACATTTTATTTTAAGCATATTTTCTTAAATAATTTTTTAAAATTGAAAATTATACATATAGCTGGTGAATAGTAATGATATTTAATGCTCTTGGTTCCCCATTCAGCTTGGTGCCAGGGGCGGACCGCGTCCACACCACCTCTGGGTACGCCACTGTATATTATTTGTAACTTATAAACATTTATTTGCATTTTTCTATAAAATTAGTATGTATACTGTATTGCTGTTATAAACCTGAAATGAATTTTAGAATGTGTTAATATATAATAAAAACACAATGTTCTATGAAAAATGAACAAGAAAACTAGTTAATAAAAAAATAAAAAGAAATTTTAATTGCAAAAATATTTTTCTAGAAAAATCTGATTCTAGAAATTTGTTTTTATTCATCTTCGGTGAATAAAAACAAATTGCAAAAAATTGGGAAGTTAAAATAGATGATTGTTCATATAGGAACAGATATTTAAATTTTTTTTATTTTTTACAGATTTTTGAATTTCAGGATACGAACATGGATTTTCCCCCTATTTATATTACAAATATCGAATATTGGATAATATCATTAGAAGTATTTTTAAATTCTCTGTCAAGAGAAAATGGTCTAAAATAGTTTTATTTTAAAATATAAAGATAAAATTGTATTTTAGAAGAAAAGTGAGCATCACATAAATTTAGGAAGGATGTAACAAATTTGTGAAAATAAATGGCGTAAGGGGAATAGTAATGCAAATTCTGGCATCACACTATAAAAATAGATAGTTTTATATCTTCTTTGATTACAAAAGAATTTTTAGCCAGAGAATTTTTTAAAAATATAAAATGCATATGCTTAGTTTTTCGAAAAAAATAAACTTTTCAGATATTTCGTACAGTTTACTCCTTACTTTTGAGTAAAATAATGTAATCAAACATCGCCTTTTTAATTAAGTCTGTCTATTGAAATTTGTTTGTTATTGTTCAAAATTCGTCAAACAAAAACGTCATTAAACATATGAAAAAAAACCGAAGCATCGTTCGTAAAGCGAAGCAAAATTTGTTCGCAAATGGGTAAAGCATCGTTCGTAAAGCGAAGCAAAATTTGTTCGCAAATGGTGTTCGTGATTTGTTTGTGAACCGAGACGTTCGTGATCCGAGGTATCACTGTAGTAGGGAATTGTGAACCGAGACGTTCGTGATCCGAGGTATCACTGTATATCCGAGTTATACGAAATAATTCCAAGAAAATAATTTAATATTTTCTTGGAATTATTTCGTATAACTCGAGTTAGAAAACATGTTAGAAACATTAAGAAAATGAGAATTTTATCTCTTATCAGTTTAATAATTTTAAATTGAAATATTAAAATCAGAATCTATCATCTTATTTTCATAGATAAAGGATAATTATGCACAAAAATATCAATACTACTATATTTTGAAGAATTTTACAAAACAAAATTTTTATATAATTTTGAGATATTGTCACTCATTTGTGGTAATACTTTTGGATAAAAAAAATTACGAAAATCATTCAAAATTAAATTTGTGCAGCAATACAAATTTAATCTTTGTAATGAAATTCCATTAAAATGCCCCAGTGATCACTGGGAAAACATTCCTCTTGAGCTAAACTTTCCAAGCCAATCATATGGAAATCAACAGATTGAATTGTTGAATTGTAGATGGGATAGACTGCTTGAAGTAAACACGATCAAACTGAAGACAACATTGATGCCCCACTTTCATATTATCATTTATGGTCGTCTCCCAGGTATAAGCCCATTCTTTTCTTTTGCTCCAGACTTCCCACATATCTTCTATGCCGTCGGGAATGCTATGGAATTTTAATTCTCTATCTCTCAGGTTAAGATCTCCGAAAATAACAGATTTTTCGCTCGAAATATTTTTCATTATATCAAATGCCTTTCTCAATTGCCGATTTCTTTCCCATCTCTCTTCTCCAGTACTTTCTAGATGCTTATTCAATAATACTATTGGAATATTTCCTACTTTCGCTTCTACCTGGAGCTAATTGTGAAAATATTTCACAATCTTTGCGGCTAGTTTTTGTATGAGATTCTTCACTCATTTTAGGAAATATCTTCAAATCTAATTAATACGCTTATTCAAAAAATTATTAAATTTACTTACAACGATATTCAAAGGGAGAAAATTCTTCGTAATATAGATTGCAACGAAACCCAAGTGCATATTTATATACAATCGAAGATTCGAATCTTGATCACGACAACGAAATAATAATTCCAAGAATTATGACGCCCGTCATTATAAATATATTAATAAAATCATATCAGATTATTGTCCATAATAATCTTAACACAAAATGAGTTAACTATAAATCGATAAGTTTTAAAGATAATAAAATGAATAAATTCTTGATATACAGTTGGTTTTTTTTGCATTTGATTGCAGCCTATTTACAGTTTACTTTTTACTTTTGACTAAAATACTGTACAAACACCGCCTTTTTAATTAAGTCTATCTATTGAAATTTGTTTGTTATTGTTCAAAATTCGTCAAACAAAAACGTCATTAAACATATAATAGATAGCCTTATCCTATTATCGCTACTTTTTTTTATATTTAATTAAGATTTATAAAATAACAATAATTTTTGCATAACTGTAGATATATGAATAGTTCTCGTATAGAAAGGAAAAATATTATAGGAATAGAAAGCTTTAATTAAATATAAAAGCCAATTCTCGATATATCAATTTGAGATAAAAGGAATCGTATATATATTTCTATTGTATGTTTGTGTCGAGTAATATTTTAAATGGTGAAAGCTGAAACAGCTATACCTAGCGATGTTCTTTCTGATGGTCTGACTTATATATTTGAATAAATTATTGATTTTTTAGAAAAAGCATTCTAAAAGGATATAGAATGAGCCAACAAGCGACAAAATTTAAAAATTTTGTCCCTAGATGGCACAATGTCAAAATTCTCCGATTTTCAATAAAATCAGATTATATTTAAGTGACAGTATCGCAATATATTTTATTTTATAAAATTCAAATGAAAATATGATATCAATGCTAAAACTGTTATAAAAATTTGATTATTTGATAAATTTGAAAAAATAATGTGGCTTCAAAAATGACACACCAGTGACAAGGAGTGCAAAATTTTAATGGAGTTGTAGAACTGGAGTAGATCGCTAGCTTTGCGCAGCGGCGGTATCATTACCTGTGAAGTTTAACTGAGGTGTGATTATTGCTAGTTGAAAACTTTAACCAATTGCCCGCCCTGCAGCCTTATGGGTTGCTGAGGCAATTTTTGATAGCCTTTCCGGAGGCTTGTAATTTAAAAAAGAATAGATGTATGTGAGTTGTAGGAAATTTAAAATAGCGAATCACGAGGTTGCTTCGTTTGGGTTATTTCGGCTCCAGGCTTTGGTCCTAACGACGGGTTTTGACGTCAGGCGAGCCTCTCGTGGTCAACGAGAAAGACACCTCCGCGCGAGCCTTAGCAAGGATATCACATGACCTCGGTGGTCTGACGCAATGTTGAACTCTAGAAATATGATAAGGAAACTATTTGAAATATATTTCAAAGTTTGACAAAATGTAACACTATAATATTAATCAATCTCTCATATTTTTTATACCGTACATTACAGAAATAAATACGAGGGTAATTCAATAAGTAAGTTACAAATCGAAGTTGCGACCTTCATTTTTTAAATTTCACTTTTTTAATTTTTTCTAATTAATCAGGTTTAATTTGTAAACAATTGCAGACCATTAACATCAATTTTCCACTCAGGTTTCAATAAAAAATAGAGTTATCGAGAGTTGACTGTTTTTACAATTTTGTATCGTACTCATTATCTACAGGGAGCAAAATGTGCTGGGGACGAAACATGCTTGGGACAAAATGTGGGATGCGAATTGTTGGAGGTGAAATGCAAGGAGCCACTTTTCTGTAAACCATATGTTCAGAAACATCTGAAATGTATAAATTATTGATCAGAAACATCAGAGATTGCTATATTTATATTGATTAGCAACTGATATTTAACAAAGACAACCTCCACTAATGCACATATCGTGCATTAGTGGCAGGCACATTACTATATTTTTCCATTTAATATTAACTCATGATACGTGCATTAGTGGCAGCCACATTTATTTGCTAAAAAAATCGATCTACACATTCAAAATCTTATTTGTGAAGTGCTCAGTAAATTAATATCTTTTAATTTATTTAAATATGAACATTCACATACATTTGCATATTTTTAATAATATAATTCGGAAAAAAAATAGGCATTTTTAGAAATAAAATGCATTCAGCTGCTACCATAGGATGCACTACTAGCACAAAAAAGACACAACATGACTGTTTTATATATTTTTGATGATTTATTTATTTGTGTATTATTCAATATTTAAATACCTACAAAGTATTAATTTATGTATAGTTCATACATATCAATTTATTTTTAACAAAAAAAAGAAAATCAAAAGAATTAATAAGATTATCTTTGTTAGAATAAAAATGGCAGATTGTGTGGCTGGCAGAAAGATGTAAATAACCCAAATCTTATGAAAAATTTTTCAATTTTTGTCAATGCTATATATAAGCTAATCCTTCTTCTTCAAAAATTTTTTTGGAAAAAATTCCTCAGTTTATACACAAGTATATATGATAAGTATTTTAGTATTTTTTATCAATATAATATGGATAGCAATTTAATATATTTAAATACACTCAAGCAGTTATAAAAAATATCTGTTACATGAATAACATATTTCAAAATTTTCATGCAAGTTTTTTCTGATAAAAACAACTTACATGAATAATTCCACTAATTAACTATAGTTAACTAGGAATTTTGGCATCTATTCCAAAATTCAAATATCAAAAATGTTCCTAGATTTTAATTTTTATTATTAAATTATTTCACAATATAAAAATGTTTGTCTACAGTATGAAATATACAAGAAATCACAAGCACTTGAAGCAGGATAAATACACTATTTTATTATTAGATATATACATATATGTTGTTTTCATTTAAAAACCGCGTAAAAGCGAAACCGTGTAAATTGAGTGTCGTGCAAATCGAGGGCTAGGTGTACTTTTATAATACAGAACTAATCACATTAATGAATTGATTTTAGAAAGAACAATAATGCCATTAAACAAAATTTTTATAGCAAAGCAAAGAAATTAAATCTCCTGGGTCCTTATGAATAATTGATTAGTTTTTTAAAAAGATAGTGAGAAAAAATTTATGTCCGGACTCATTCTAAACAGAATAAAAAACGAAGAAAAAGAAAATTTTATTAGTTTTGAAATATGTAGTAAAGAATTCTGCAATTAAGTTTAAGAAAAAATCCTTTTACCCAAATTCAATTTATAAACAGATTTAAATCATTTAAATCCTCAATGATTTAAATAATATTAGTTGTGTTTTTTTTCTAAAATTACATTTATTATAAACAATAATTTTTTTGCATTATTAATAACTATCAACTTCAAAACCAAAAATACTGAATATTTTAATGTCAGGAGACTCTCGCAATCTAAACAATATATGAAATCTGTTGCTCATCAAGGTATGGATACTTTAAAGATTACGTTTTGTTTGTGGCCACATTAAAAAGTAGTCAGAATTTGGTTCGGTGTTTCCATTTATTTTAATCAGTTTGTAAGAAATGAACTTGAATTTACGAAAAACAAACATATAACGATATTAGAATTTTGAAAAATGAGTGATATTAACGGAATTTCGTTCTGTGGTTACCGAGGAAAAATACATGATTCATATCGAGATTGTATTAATCTCGATATGAATCAATAGTTCACTTGCATTCTATGAACGAAAAAAAGAAATGATGAAGCAGTAGCGAGTCATATGGTCGTACGTTACAAGTGATGAAGCGAAAGAATTTTAAGTACAGGTCAATGGTACAATAAAATATTTTTAAACATATAATATACGAAAATTATTTTTTTATTAAAAGAAATTCGCAAATAATATAAGAAAAAAAGATTTATACATTTATTTTAGCGAATTTTGCAAGTGAAATATATATATCTTTTTAATCATTTCTTTTTCAATTATTATTCAACAGGTGAAAATAATATCATAAATGTTTCTAATATATAGCGAAACATTTATTGGAACATTGATGAACATCGTACAAAATTAAAACCTATCAATTGTGTAATTGGAACAAGAAGCCATTCATTGATCCAAGCATTGAGATCTTGAACAATGATTTTATCTGAATCTGCTTGAATTTCTTTTCTAATTTTGTTTCTAACAATATCCAAGTTCAAAGGATATATGGAGGATTTATAAATATTGATTCTTGTAATCAGATTTTAAGATGGATTTGATGACAATAGCATATCTGAAAATCTTAGCAAATAATATGAATCTCTCTTGTTGGTGTCTTAAAAATAAAGTAGAATTTTCCCATAAATTTTTGATCTGCTAAAAAATGATAATAGGTTAAGATGGCTCTAATTATAATATAAATAATTATTATTATCAATTTATAATTAAAATTTTCTACTGAAACTTTGTCTTACAGTTGTGGGATATATTAAAGGAAAATTGTGGATAAAATCCATAATCTGTAGTTTGTTTAAGAAAATTAGTTTTTAATTCCTTGTCTCATTTGCATTAAACAATAAATTTTCATTTTTTAATAACTATATTCATTATAATAAATAAGAAATTCTACAATTCGATAAGGCACAAAAAATAAATATTTTAGTTACATAAAACATTTATTATTTTTAACTTAATTAATGTTTGTGAAATCGGACAAAATTCAACAAGAGATTGATTTCATTGTATGAGAAAGAAGAATTTCTTGACAAATGAAATATATTTTGACACAAATGTATGATTCCTAGTTATAGTGGAAGAATACTACATTCTGAAGTTAGTGAATCATAAAGGTGCACTACTTTTTGTTAATAATTACCTAGAATTTATGTGCGATTAAAATTTTTAACCGAATGTTATCAAATACTAAATATACGCGAATAGCAAAAGAATTATTACGATCTAAATCTTTAACATAAAAACTTAGTCATATTTCGTGGACTGTCTCTCATAAACATTATTGATCCGAAGACAGACGTATAACCATAAGTTTTCACCATATTGACTGTTTTCAGTACACTGAATCTGTCCGTTATTGAAGATCTTCGTTCAAAATTTGGGTTCGTCGAATCATTTTAACGAAAGTTATCCTGCCTCGGTATTATCGATCGGTGTTCGAACAGACAGACGCAGACATTCCCATATTAATCATTTTCAATAGGATTGTCCGGAACGACATTTTCCACCTTTATTCCAAATTTCAATTCTAACGAAAGTTTTAAAGTCTCTATTCCAGTACATGATAGAATATTTTGAAAAGCTTTAAGAATAATTAATTATAATTTCTAAAGGATATTTTTAAATAATGAGCACCGAATCTCCGTTTAATCCTAGTGTTAGTCCAAATATTCAAAATTCATTCGTGTATTTTGCAATAATTTTTACAAATTAAAAATATTATTATTTAATTAACAATTTATTAAATACATAAAATACATGAATTTATTATCCACAACCTGAAGAATCCGAAGAATGCATTTTTTAAAAATTGATACATATATCAAAAAATTAGTTTTAAAATTTTTCTATTAAAATAAAAATTAATAATAAAGAGAAATAATTATTTTTATTCAATAAATAATTAATAAAAATATACTGAGCTTGAATAATTTGAATAATTTAAACTTATTCATACATAAATACGTATTATTTAAGAAATAATGTATAGAATTTGAAAATATTATTTCAATAATTATTTTCTATATCAATAATTATTTATTTCAATAATTATTGATATTTATCAATAATTATTATATTCAATAATTATTTAAATATATCATACGACTCTATATAATTGTATATGAATTACTGTATAAATAACATAGGTCTCTGTCAGAACTTACAAAAATTTTAAAATAAAAGAAGATTTACGAGCTCGTAAATTAGCTATTTTATAACAATATAGATTAAAAATTTGGAATAATTTAAATTAATTTATTTTTATGATTTTAGAATTCTGTTTGTCATCAAGTAACAGGAATATTTTACGAGTGCTGTAAGAAATACTTAACGCAATATATCGTACTTACAAGCATTAACTGCAACAGTTAATGTCGCTGTATTACTATTTGCGAATAATTATGTAAATTTGAATTTTCTTGACATATTTAGAAACTTCAAAATAATGAAATAATATATTTTCTTTTCTTAATTTTGATAAAGTATATATACTAAATTGTAATTCTAAATTTAATCAATAAAACAAAATTAAGCATGCAATTAAAATGTCAATACTGTAACTAGACATTTAAAAAATCTAAGAACAGCAAAATTTGTTTTCAATTTATAATAGAAATTATTTATTAAATTATGTATAAAAATTAAAATGTTTATCTACATAATTAGTATATCATATTCATATATGTTTATATAATTACAATTAACCAGCATAATCAATGTGAAATAATCATTAAATTCGGAATACAAACAGGATTGAAATTTAGAATAATTAATAAAATAATTATTCTAAGTTTTATAATGTCAACATTTGCAATTAATATAGAGTATAGGTATTTAAAATTAAGCGATAACTTTTATAATTAATAAAATAAAATTTTCAATATTGAACTTTTTTTTAGACAACTTTCATTTTTTAGAAGAACTTTTGTCTTAAATCTTTACTATAAAGATAATGCCTCTAAACGATAAAAAAACTTCAAATGGCAGAAATCGAAAAACCAATAACTTGCAGAATATAACGTTAGCAGAAGTTAATTTTTTCCTTTATCGATTTACAGTCCTCCGCAGGTATACACTATGTAAGGATAGATTGAAACATTGACAAAACTATCGAAAATATCATTTGACTTTGTCATCGTTCAATCAAAACTATTTAGATCGATATCGAAGAGTTGATATCAAAATTTTGATTAAATGATACCGATTTCGACAATTAAATACGATTCTTATCGTAAGCATTAATCGATTATTTTTATATTAAAATTTTTCAAAATTATCGAATTTATTTTACGTAAAAATTTTATTAATGTCCAAATAATCACCTTTTCTTAGCTTTTCCTTATGGTGTAATATTTGTTCTCATTAAAATTACTTGACGAAAAAAAATATATAATTAAATTTCACCTCCAAAGATTCTCCTCTTGATATTTTAAACACATATTAATCATCTTTTGCCTCTAAGGCATAAATATATTTAAGATTTAAAGGTTGTTTAGAGATCACGATGAAAATAAATTTTCCCTCAATGGTGTTTCCGGCATGTAATAAAGAGGAAAATAAACATTATCCGTTTAATTATTCTAACGGAATAAAAAAGTATTGATTATTATAAAGAAAAACTCATAAGAGACTAATATATAAATTTGCAGCAATTATATTCCCTGTATAGATGAAGTATTAATTAGGAACTTAGCTCGATTTTGTTTCTCATCTTCAAGAGACAATACCACAGAGAACATTAGAAGTAGAAAAAATCTTCAACTTCTATCTATTCGTGCGTGGTAAGATGATTGTGTCGAAAGCGAGTTCCTTAATGAAGTTGAACATGTGAATCAGATTACTTGAAACTTAATTACTTTGCAGACTCCCGGGGACATCTTTCAAACATTCTTTTAGTTATCTGTTAAATGAGTAGATATTCATTTCTTATTGCGCTTTTATATATAACTGTTCATTATTTTTAAGTAAACAATCATCATTTTTCAAATATATTCTAAAGTGTATATTAACAAAAGCAACTTAAAGATAATTCTTATAAAAATTTCAATAAAGATAAGTTTTATATATAAATTTTTGCAATTAAACAAATTGAAATTTTAAGATGCAGAACATTAAGTTTAATTAATACCTACTATTTAGAGAGGCACTAGTTACTATTATCCAGAATTAAAATATGTAATCTTTGTTGTAAATCTTTGCTGGGGTAAAAAATGAGATGATGTCTTTTCTCTCCTTTTTGTTTCGGTTAATTGCATTATAAATAGTGTGGTCGACCGCATATTTTTTAACTACATGATAAATTAAGTAAGTTACTTCGTTTGAATACATGGCTATGATATTCTTCACTTAATGGATGTTACCGCAAACGGGGTTGATAAAGATTTGTCTTTGTGAATAATAGTGTGGATATGCACTGTCTAACCAAATGATTAAACAGCAGATTAAATAATAAAATTCAGCAATTAAACTAAACTATATAAATAAGATAATTTAATAAAACAAGAAGGAATATCATAAATTATAAAATTTTAAATTAAATAATACTCGGCAAACAATAACTCACTAAAAGTGAAGAATAATGTTATTTCATTAAATAAACGAATATTAATGCTTTAATTAATTAAATTATATATAAATATTAAACAAAAATTAACTAATTTACACCGTTTGACATGATAAATTATTTATTTCATATTATTTTAAAATATTCATAAATTTTTTTTTAAATAGATAAAAATTAAATTTAACTGGATTAGAATGATAAAGACATTTAAAAATCGTGTTTAAAGTGCAAAAATACTATATTTTTTATAATAAAATCAAATAAATAATATCATAAATAAAGAAATATTATTCATTGTTTATATATAGATAAAGTATTAAGAAGTTTACTGTTCGGGTACGAATAATCAATATTAAAATATTTTATGCATTAGTTATAAAACATGAAATAATTTAAAAGAACTAAATAAACATGTAAAAAATATCGCTTAAAAACTTTACATCTCTTTCTTTTCTTTAGTTCATTTGAATGAAAAAAAATATTTGGCAATTTAACGCTATATATTCTATATATTATTTCTATGGCTGTTTTTTGTTATTCGTTTTTATATAAATGAAATGATGAGATTTTTTTATATGAAAAGAGAAAAACATTCTTTAGAAATACATAAGTTAGCTTAATTATGAATAACCTGTTTTGATATTTATATAGACTAGTGTTTTTAATCCAAGGATTCGGGAAAACTACGCATTTACTAAAAATACTCAGTTTTTCTCTTTTTCTTACCCTAATTTTGATATATTGAGGTATGGAGAAGAAAATTATACAAATTTTATTGTAAATCTAAAATAAAAATACCAAATTTCTCGATTATAAAGCGAAATTTAAAAATAAAAAATAAAAAATTGTAGACATTTTGCATCGAACTTCTGAAATAAAAGTTGAATATAAGAATAAATTTTTTAATGAAATATCTGCTATCTTGATACACGTTATGCTATCATGTATAAAATTTGTGCTATATTTCCTATTTATTTTCTACTAACTGAACAATTTAGATTTTCACATAAAAAAATTCAATTTTCGATTATAATTATCATTTAAAAATTATTTTATTGTTGTTTTAAACAAACTTCTCCGGAAACAATCAAGATTTATTGTCTCTTCTAGACATTCTTACACTCTTAAATTTAACATGCTCTTACTCTTGTAATTCTATGTTTTACTTGTTATTTCTTAGAAATTAAGATGCCGAAGAGTTTGTCCAAGAATAAAATAAAAAAATGCTGTTGCTCCGTATAATTAGAATCATGAAATTTATTAAATAGCAAGTATTTAGCATCAAAAATATTAAAAAATTTTATGGCTAATAATTAACATAGTTTAAATTAAATAAAAAATATTTATAATAAAATAAATAAAGAAAAAAATCTTTTATGTTGTCATGTATGTTATAAAATACAAATTAAAGATTTCAGGATTGAAATTTCTTATTTCTGAAATTGAGAGTTTTCAAAAAATACTGGAAATAATATTAAAATAAATTTGCGTCAAATTTTCACAAACATATACATTTTTCAAATTTTTTATTATAATGAACAAAATTATTTTTATACTGAAACTAATATAAATATATAAAAGTTTAATTTCTAATGTATTTTGTTAAGTGACATCTATTTAAATGATAAATTCAACGAATGATAAGAGAATGAAAGAATATAAATACAATGTTATCACGAAAATATTAGTTTAGAAAATGTTATTACAGAGTTGTTTTCGCCCTCGGAATCTAATAGTGGACAAGTGTAGGTCGATGTTTGAAAGGAAAACCGACACCTGGGATTTAAGAAGAAACGTGTAGTTGCGGGATAAAACAAGAAAGACAAAGTACTGATCTTGTAAACTGTCTCACAACAGTCGAAATTACTTTTGGAAAAGAAACGAATTAAACCAACAATAAAAGTCATTGAATAATGTTATAAAATCACTTCAGATTCTGATTTTTGCATTTCCCTAATTTAGGCTTCTATTCTAAATAAACCATGTTATTAAATAATTTAATCATACTTCATTGATATATTTATGAATAGTGAGTTTTATTTTTCACAGAAAATGATTTATCTATTGAGTCAAGGAGAGAATTCTATAAAATTTTGTTTTCATTAAACATTTTACAAATAATAACCTTTTAAATATCATTTTTTATTAGTCATTATTGGTATTATAAGTAAAACTACAAAATCTGTCGTAAAATGGCCCGAAATTTTATTAAAAAAAATTTTTAGATGATTGAAAGTTATATTATTTTTTAATGATAGGCTTGAAAGAGATTAAAATATTTCCGATTAATAGGTAACCAGATAAGATTGATACTTTAATTCTAAATTGCTTTGATTTTTTAAATCATCGATCGCTTTCGTAAAATAAATCAGATAGGAATGGAAACGATAAATAAGGTAAATGATGACGGTCAAATATAGATACTCTGCATTTCGTAGCAATATATAGAACAAACTATATTTTGCAGAGACTTAGAAAAAGTACGATTGATGCAAAAATGCGATCGATTTGAAGCGATCAATCCTAGGTTCACTATATATAACAAACAACATTGAAAACGAAAGGAGGACGTGGAAAAAGATCGTAATTCATGCATGAATTTAATACTAAATCTTTATTTTAATATCGATCTATTATGCCATATGCTGAAAATGATAACATTTTTTTCTACACGTATTTCTTTAGGAATATTTTAAATTTATTTCTTAAATTTATTTCTTAAATTAAACAAGATTAACAAGTTTCAAATGATGTGAAATTTTATTTATTTTTTATATTCTGGTATTGTTATATGATTTTTATGTAATAAACAAGATTAACAAGTTTATAATGATGTGAAATTTTATTTATTTTTTATATTCTGGTATTGTTATATGATTTTTATGTAATCATTCAAATGTAGCTCATATATTGTATTTGTAGTCACATAATATTATTTATTAATTTTTATTACTTTTATACTAAAAAGGAAAATTTTTAAGTGTTTTCATTTGCATTAAGTGGAAGAGGTTTATATTTATCGATATTATTGCTGAATTATCCATTTTGTCATCATTCATTCTTAAGACAATAAATTATTGTTATTGTCTGACTAGTCTACTTATTTCTCCAATATACATTTCATCCAAGAGAATACAATCCATAAATATAGCACTTAATTGTCACATATTCTGGAATAACGTAGATTAATTATGTATCAACATGATCATAGTTTTGTCTGAAAAGTATTACTAGAACCGAAAAGTTATCAATTTCGATCTCGCGATAAATATTACATTAAATCTTATCTGATTCCTATTGACATCACGTTTACTTATATCCCAAGAACAGCTTAAATACATATAAGATAAATATCTTATGTGAGTTATAACTTAATTCACAAATGCAGTTACTAAGTAGATAATAAAAATTTATTACTAACTTCTACCACTAAGATTAATATAAAAACAACTATAAATGTTTTAGTTATCTGAATGTGTGTGTAATATATATACTCATAAAAAATTATCTCTAAATTAATTATGAAACTGCTTATAATCCGAATAATTTATAGAATATTATTTATATAATATATATATTTATTTATTTATTGACTACATGGTATTCTTAAGACAAATATTAAAAATATAAAACAAGAGATTGCTTATTTACTTAATTGTAAAATCAAAATATGAAAACAGAAATCTGAATCCTGTTGTTGGCATTAAGATCCGTGTGGGAAAAAAATGATGAAAGAAGAGAGCTGTTGAGGTCCATCGAAGATTGTGTGCAGGAAATCTTTCTTCTTTTCCACCCTATAACAAGGTCATTACTGTAAGTCACATCATTTCTCAACTGACTTACACGAATGATAACAGCAATACAAACTCATCTTATACTTCCATTGATAATCTTACTTACTTTTTATATTGGATAAGAATTTGATGATCAGTTTAAAATTTATGATAACTTATCAGTGCAATATAAAACCCAATTATTCTCTAGAAATAACATGTTATCATTCAAAGAACAAAATTTCATTTAAAAATTTATAGATTAAAAAGTACATAAAATTTTATCGAGCTTTACAAGAATTTCATTGTTTAATCTAATATTTAAAAATTTAATTGATTTAAATTTAATTATGTCGTTTATAATTTCCTAAATAGGATAACAAGCAGAAAAATTTTTATCAAACTGAAAAAAAATAATGCTGGTAAGAAAAATACGAGAATTTAATTAACGTGTTACATGAAGGGAAAGAAAAAATAATATT
>AYEL01058364.1:0-21593 GCA_000484575.1 Olivierus martensii
ATTTTAAAATAATTATTTTAAATTATTCAGTTATTTTTATTATTATATTCAATAGAATTTGTAATAGGAATGACATTTCTTTGTTTATTAAATTATTAACTATATTGAGAATAAAAATTCAATTATTTTCTTTGAATTTACTTTATAAAATTTTAAATCAGTAAATCCGATTATTTTAAAGCAAACATAATTAGCTTTAAAAAAATTCATACAAAACAGTAATGGAGATTTTAGAATTATAAAATATATTATATTTTAAAAGTAATTAAAATAAGTAGAATTAATTAAAACTATTTAATTACTCGGCAGAGTGATTTCGAAAGGACCGTGGCCCCCATGGTCACCTGATTTAACACCACCTGACGTTTTCCTCTGGGGTTACCTAAAAGGCAAGGTATACAGGAACAAACCTCAAAACTTGGAAGATTTACGAGAGGACATCATCCGTGAAATCCAGGTTAGTGACACCTGAGGTTCTGGCAGCAACATTTGACAATCTGCAGCGTCGTGTTCAACTGTGTTTACAAGTTGAGGGCGGTCACTTCCAGCACCTTTTGTGATTCACCTTTATTTCCCCATGAACAAGGTATGACATTTTAATTTTATTTCCTGATTCTTATGCAAAGCCTTTAAGTGTAAGTGTAAATTAAGGAAATGTTTGTGGGGCCTCTTTCGAGTGGGACACCCTGTATTATGATTATATATACATAATAGATTATATATATATATTAACCACAGAAGAATGTGAAACTCTAAGGTCTATCTTATATATAATTTCAGTTTGGCCCTCTACCTCTATTTCTAATCTAGGTCATATCTCAACAATGCTATTCCTCAAACAAACATCTAATATTCAATACATTCAATATCTATCTTTATTTTGTTCTAACATAATATATATTTCAGCAATATATATATACATAATATATATTGTATATATATATATATATTATTATTAATTAATTCTATTTATGTTAAAATTTCATATTTATTATTTATAAGAATTAATAAAAATTAATTCTTAAAATAAATTGGTTATATTTTCGGAGAATATCATCCTTGATATCATCTGATTAATTGTCGAAAGGTTATTTTACGTAGTCGTTTCTGAAATAAATGCAAGCATTAATTTCGTCTGTTTGTCTGTCAACGATAAACAGTTTAAATATAGAACTGAATTCGATAAAACTCGTAAATAGTGGAAATGAATTTTATCGAGACATTTTGGTTTTAATTTATTTTAAATACCAACAAAAATGATTCTCTTTAATATAACATTAACAGATTGTGATAATTTTTTTTATTTGGATTTCTATTATGTATTTATAATTTATATATCAGTTTTCAGTTATCTTTTTTTTTAAGATATCGGCATTATTAAACGAACCTTCTTGAAATCATTCACAAGCAATACCTTCTAATTTTAATTTTATATAAAATAGAAAAATATTTACTACATTAATATTCAGAAATTTTACGAAAACATATCATAATAAGGGTACAATGAAAAATTTTAACGGATAATGTAACATCAATATCTTCTATTATTCAACGCTATTAGTTATTATTAAAATTTTAGCAAGATGATGGAGAATAAACTTATAATTATATCAATATAATTATAAGTGAAGTCATAATGAATCTTTTTTAAAAAATCAGATTCAATATAATCAACTGAATTCTGGAATGTGTTATGTAATTTTTATACTATTACTAATTAAAAAATTAATATATAAATTTATTATTAATGCACTTTATTGAATAATGTGATTAGTTAAAATTTTCGATAGGCGATAGAATTTTATAAATATTTTAAACTGCATAATGGATTATCATAGGAATATTTTCGCAAAATCGATTATCGTATCATGGATTGCACACTATTTCAGTCAAAGAAATGCCCATCACTGGCTGGCCAAACTCAAGAAATCGGGGATCGATAGATTAAACGGATTCCCTTGAAAATTTCGAGTAATGAAATACAAGGAATTCGATCTGGCATTATTCAGGGAAAACGCCATATTTTTCTCACTCAGATGTTTGGCAAAGAACCAATAATACTGAGTTTCCATGCTTGTTTTATAAATGAAATTTTTCTCTTACTTGTTAATGCTATTCCCTTGGTCAGCTCCTACTGAGCTTTGATTGATCTTCTCACCATCGTCTTTTGTCCTAGGCTTTCAACATCAGCTCAACAAAACTTCCATCACCTTCTACACCTTCTAACAATATCTTTTTCTGTTTTCTTCAGCATTTCTCTGTTTTATTCAGGTTTTATTTCTCTTTTATTCAGCTTTCTACTATACTTTTAACCATATTTTCACTTATTAAAATTCCTATCGTTATTACAATTGTGTGCAAATTTTATACAATTTATTATCATCTTGTATTTAAATATATTAGAAGATTCAATTAAAATTTATAGAAATTAATTTTCATAATTTTTTATTAATGTAAATTTTTATTTTAGAACTAAATACTATTTTCCTCTTACAGATTTTCTTTTTACCATTATAAAATTATTTTAACAGAGTATTAAACTAGAATTTTTAATATCTCTCGAATAATTTTTTTCTCTTTGATTATCGAAAAAGATCGGAAGAGCGTAAATTTTTTTTTTTTATTTTATTTAATTTTATAATATTTTTATATTATAAATTATTTTATTAAATAAATAATAAATTTTAATAATAAATTAATTAAAATAAATATTACAATAACATTATATATTTCTAACTAAATTTTAATAAATTACTATTACATATATCATTTTTTAAATTAGGTTTTTACCAAAAAGCATTTATGTGAAATGCATTTAGCATAAAATATTTATGAGTATAAATATTCATAGAGGTTTTATAATATTAGAGATTTTGATTATATTATCAATCAATCTAAAGACTTCGAACAGATTTACAGCTATCAAATTAAAACTTTGGCAGAGATACTTAACTGTCATCGTTAGTTAATGGTCCATAACAATTGACTAATGATTTTGAGGAGTACCAGATTTCTGGCAAGAAGTTCTTTTATCCAAGATGATATCAAAATTACCTTTTACAACTAAAATAAATTTTATATTAAATAATTTCTATGATTATTTCTTATAAGCAATTCAAATAATTAAGATTTCATTTAAAATTAAAAAAAAAATCATAAGATGTACAATTAATTACGTTTGCATTATATCTGTACATATTATTATAAAGTTTCCAATAGAATATTTCCTTTCACATAAGAAATTATAATTTTGACAAGAGAGGAAAAAAGTTGCTCTGTGGGAAGTTCATTTCAGAAAGATATTGAAAAACTTCCACCTCGTTTCGCTTAGGACTTAAAGCGTGAAAAGAAAAGCTTTTTTGGTTTTCATCGTGGTAACTCTTTTATAACTTTAGAATTACTCATATTCAAAAGTATTTTACATATTTAGACCGTTTAGTGATGAAAGAATATTACTCCTTTTAATATATATCTTGTGAGTTTATAAGATTTTCAATAACCTAGAAAAGTATTATTATTATTATTATTATTATTATTATTATTATTATTATTATTTAGAGAACATTTTAAACTTGCTTAACATTTTAAGAAAATATTACATGATCTTGCAAATCTTTTGTGGAGATGTATACAGTATTATCATATTTATTTGAAAAGTGGTAAAGAAAAAGTTTGCACTATTATATAATACCAAAGCAATAAGAAAATGCATATTTGATTAATACAGTAGAATAAAAAAAAATTGATATTTATAAATTTAGCAAAATTCAAATCTATAAAATAAGCACTATTTCAAGGAAAAAATATATATAAAATTAATAAAGTAATACAATTCTGAATAATAATTAAATAAATAAATATTGTACAATATATATTAAGCTAAAATAAGTTCAGCTTACAAATAAAATAAAATTTAATATTTATAACTATGCAAAGTATATTATAGTATATAAATATAATTCTTCATTATTGTTGCATACATATATACACACACATCCATGCAACAATATATATAAAAAACAATAACTTCTTAAACAATGTGATATGTTAAATTCAAAAGATCAGAGTCTCATTCTTCAATTTTTTTCCTAATCAATCAATCTGGCCTGCAGGGCCGGATTTACATATAGGCCGACTAGAATGCTGGCCTGGTACATCTCAATTATTACGCTTCCTAATTTTAAATTATCTACTATTACAAAAAAGAAAAACACCATCCCAAAGTAAATGTTTTCATATTATCTTCTGGAAACTGAAGAAGATGTCAAACAATAATGATTCCAGGTACCACAGAAATATTTTAAACTAAATTTATATCATTTAGATAAATAATGTTTCAACATATCATTGAGAGGACCAATGATCGATCCGGAATTCCATAGTTTGGGATATTTATTAATGGGATGCGGCATGTCGATCTCCGTGACTTCAATTCTATTTATTCCTCAGCAGAAATAAGTATCTTGTTGCAGATTTTGTTTCTCTTTGCCACTTACATAAAGGATATCAAAGTTTAATTCTCCGAATTTGATTAAATTTTTAACAAATTAATTTATAGGTACTGATTTCAAATATCAATTTTATTTTTTGTAGAAAATGATGCACTCGTTTTTCCAAATGAAATCCATAGTTGAATGAGTATGTAAGCAGATGCAATATTTGCATTCCTCTTCAAGAATCTGTTATTTCTTTTACATTGTTAATAAAGTTTATGTAAAATATTATACTTAATTTTATGATTTTGTTTTCTTGTATTTCTTGAACTTTCATGAATTTTGATTGTTGAATATTCGTGATACAAATCATGATATTTTTCCGAACATCTTGGAAAATTTGGTAATGGTAATATATAATATCTGCTTCAATTTATGTAAATGAACATGCTTTTGTTAATGTTCACAGTGTTCGCAAGGGGTATTTATTAACTGCAATTGGTGTATAAAGCTTTACTGCTTCACAAAATTCTTTATAAGTTTTCATTTTTGACAAAACTTTTGATTACGAAGCTGTGATTTGCTCAAAAATAAACTGTATATTTGAACCAGACCTCTATATATTTTTATGATGTAAATTTCAACAAATACTGAGATTTACTGTAAAGTTTGATAAAATCACTTGTTAGTGTTCAGTAGAATAGTAAATGTAGACGTATATCTTATCCACTGTTAAATATTATATACATGGTTCTTAAAAATTTTTTCAAAAATATGAAGAAGTAATTGGTGTTCCGACAACGTCTGTAATAAAATCGATAGACCCATATAGTACCTATATATACATAATCATTTAATAGGCTTACTTTATTCGTTCATGAAATGAATCAAAATTAAATTGTTTAGAAGAGGATGATTGCCATTTATAAAAATATCTGATCTCTCCCCTTTTTGCCCTATTCTGAAATTTTTTCCGGAAATCCTTGATAACAGTTAAAATTTACTTTCCGTGTTTGGTCGAAACGAATTGAAAATTATTATTTATAGATGGAATTCTTTCATCCAAACTTTTTCTACATGTGACATCGCTAAACCAATTTTTAAAAAATTTGGCATATGTATGTTTAATAGGTTATTTAATATTCTTTAAATATATTGAGAAGTTTATCCATATATAGCATATATTTTAGAATCAGTTTATCAGATAAAAGAAAATAAGTCAGCAAAATTATTCCTTAACTTTATATCATTATATATTTTTACTCAAAATTATTCGTTAACTTTATATCATTATATATTTTTACATAACATCGTATTTATATTATCTGAAAAATAAACATTAATAATCAGATTTGTTAATTTTTGTTTCATATACATGTGACATCGCTAAACCAATTTTTAAAAAATTTGGCATATGTATGTTTAATAGGTTATTTAATATTCTTTAAATATATTGAGAAGTTTATCCATATATAGCATATATTTTAGAATCAGTTTATCAGATAAAAGAAAATAAGTCAGCAAAATTATTCCTTAACTTTATATCATTATATATTTTTACATAACACTGTATTTATATTATCTGAAAAATAAACATTAATAATCAGATTTGTTAATTTTTGCTTCATATAATTGGTCTGAAATTACATTATTATTATTTAACATAATGGAAAGGGGTGAGAAAAAAAATACAAAAAAAGGCATTAAAAAAAATTGCAGAATCAAAGTTTATTGTATTCACCCTACTTATACAAATAATTGGACTAAACATTATTAATTCATATTTTGCATAAGCCAGAAAAGTATTATTTTATTAAAATATTTTTTGGACATTTTTAGACATCCTTAAAAAAATGTTAAGAATTTAAAGTTTTTTGGCATGCAATGAAAATATTGGGGAAACAAATTGCTGATATGTGCCTTCACTGACGAATCTATACTTCAGCAGCAATATGTCCAGCCTAAATATATCCATGACTTGATACAAACTATCTTCAGGAAAAAAAATTAGGTGCCAATTCTGATATAGATTCATTGCCTTGCCATCACTATTGTATATACATCCAGTGGCGGCTCGTGGATGATTTTTCTGGGAGGGCTGAAAAAAATTATAATAAAATACGTTTCACTTGGATATGTCCACAATCTAAACTTTATATTGATTCTTTATCTGAACTTTATATCTGATCTCTTGGGGGTATCACTGGATATTTTCTTCCAACTCAGAAATCGCAGGAGAGTAACTGGGGACATTATCAAGGAGTAGGAGAATTTTAAATGGGATTTTTTTCTATCTCACAGTAGGCCTTCAACTCCTGTTTTAGTTCTTTAGTAAAATAATCACAGAAAATTGATGTCATCCAACACTTTTTTATTCGACTTCCAATGAACACCCAGACTGGCCTTATCGTATCCTTTCAATGCTCTCGGGTTTTGTGAATGATATAGCATGAGTGGTTTAGGTTTGCAATCTCCGGAAGCATTCTAAAAGAAGTGTGCATCGATCTTTGGCTGCTTTAAACCCAGGTGCAGTTTTCTCTTCAATGGAAATGAACGTGCGATTTGGCATTCGTTTCCAGAATAATCCTGTTTCATCCAGGTTAAATTCCTGTTTTTTAGTGTATAACCTTCAGCTTCAACAAATTCTTTGAACTTTTCTTAAATTCGTCCGCTCCTACATGGTCTGCTGCAGCTGCCTCTCCTGTCACTTTTATGTTATGGAAGCCGAAATGATTTTTGAATCGCTCAAACCAACCTGAACTAGCTGCGAAAGGTGCCACATCCCTCCTCCTCTTTCGTCACACAGATCTGTCAACTTCCTAAACTTTCTATGTTAAAGCATTTAGATCGCTAAGCCAATCAGCATTCAGTATCATCGCCCCAGTGGCAGCAATTGGAACTAAAATGACGTCACAACATAACCAATGCTAAATAGAGGCGTGACGTCATTATTAAACGTCATGCGTGTCGCCATATACACGTCATTGCTAACTAACTACGAATTTTTAGCTTTAATTTACGAATTTTTTACTTTTACCAGTAGAAATCGCTTTTATAATTTCATTTTCATACAGTGTTAATCCATTGTTTAAATACAATGATTTCATCAGGATCATTTTCTTCAAAACTATTTTGTAAAAATTCTTCCAGATTTTCTTTTCCAGGGCATTTTTCACACTGGTGGAGCATGCAGTCTTTTGATTTTAAACTGCAAACAGTTTTTCTGATCAAAACTTTGTAATCTTCAGTGATTGGTGCAGCTGCTAGCATCAACTTGACATTTTGGTGGATCACGCACACACACTGAATGCATTCCTGTTGAACCAACAGTTATGCACCATTTTGGCTGCAGCTCACAAAATTTTGATAAGCCAATTTATGGCTTATTTTGCTTAGTTTCAGCTTTATTTCGAGAACGATATTCTATAGACATTTCTTTCAAGTTGCTCAGAAGACGTTTTTGCATCTGGACTTTATATCTGTGTTCGAATTGATGGTAACAATGTTTTTTACCTGGGCACATTCGACTAAATTCATCATTTTCATAAAACTTCACTCTGCTTCACATCTTCAGCAAGGACCTTGCCCCACTTCTGCGGAATAGCTAATACCCCTTTTTCTTCTTTTAGCCTTCTGGCTTCTCTTACAATATATTCTGAAACAGCAAATTCATGCATAGTCTTCTTTATTGACCAGTTTGATGGTGCTAGAGTTAAAATCTGGATTTGTTCTGGGCATTTGGATACATGCAATTTTTGCTTCGTCTTCCATAAGTTGGTCATAAACCAAGCACTTTGTACATTGTTGGCTTGTACTTGATTCCATTATTTTGTGGCAATCGATGTTACCCACTGCAGTTATTTTTCAGCAATCATTTCTTGAGCTTCGCTTATCTTCCTCTTTGCATAACTTTTAACATCTCTAGCACTAACTTGTGCAAATTTTATGGGTGAAATGTCAACAGCTATTAGGCTTGTGTTAACACTTTCAGAAACTTGCATGATGACATCAGGGTCGTCAGAAAGATGAAGTTGGTGCTTCTGCTGATATTGCTGATATCTGACTAAACTCTTTTCTACATCCTGAACATAGCATCTGCTCTGGCTTAACATCAATTTTCAAAAGATCTCTCATTTGGTCAGCAGTAACTAGTGAAATTCGTCTCAGATCTTTTCGCTTAACATGGTGCTTCTTGTGGAAAGGATTCCAACAATTTCTTTGTAAAGATTCAAATCGAGTTAAAAATAAAGATTCATGATGAAGACAAATTTGAGAGGTGCCATCAAAGCTAAGTCAACATCGTCGACTTATTAAAAGCTGGTTTTCTGGAGTGTATTCTGTTACAAGTTTAAGGCCTTTTATTCGGTTGTAACTTGTTGAATGGCAGGCAGAATTATCAGCATTTCCAATTGTACAGGAAAATAAAGCAGTTTCTTTAACTTCCATAATTAAATTTTATTAAGAAATCTTATTAGCTCTGTAAATTTGTGAGGCTGCCGCAACGTGTCGCTGTCGTCGCAGTGTTCAATCGTCAGGACCTGACACCAGCTCCTGGTGTCAGGTCCTGACGACTGATTTAATTCGTGCTGGAATTTATTGAATTTATTTAATTCGTGCTGGAGCAACACGAATTAAATAAATTCGTGTTGCTCCAGCACGAATAATAATACGAATTGTCCGTGTATTCAACGACGACCGAAGGGTCGTCGTTGAATACACGGACTGTCTATTTATGGTTAAATCTATAAAATTCCTAACAAATTTTCATGTGATATGAGTATAAGGACGAACGTACTAACGGTTCGTGAATGTAAGCATTGGCGAACGTGCTAATGGTTCGTTATTAATTTAATGGGCGAACGAGCAAAACGGTTCGTAAGTTATGCAGTCGGGTTGACTTGTGTGAGAATGCTCCTATACTGCACTACATACCTGGATGAGTGTCTTGGATGAGTCGGACTTGGAACTCCTTCGGAGATCTTTCCTTTCTCCAGCTAAGTTTCAGTTAGGTAATCCTGATAACTCATCTCAATTGAATATTATAATCAAATAAAAACATAGTGCAAAATGAACATAAAATGCATCAAGCTAACTATTTCTATCTACAAACTAAATAAATAAATTTGCATAGCAAGGTCGCTAGGTGTCCGCTCCCTTCTATCGTTTTATTTTTGTTTTGAATCGAATAATTTTGTTTTTCGCTTTTTCAGCGTCCAGCTTCCGTCTGATTAACGGCATGTAGTGCTTTGGGTTTTTCCCTCTTTTGTTCCGCTAAATGAAAATTAAAAAGCGCTTTAATTTTAGCGCTTTTCGCTAAATTAAAGATCCGAATTTTCTTTCTTATGTTTCTGACTCAGCATTGTCCGACAGGACCGGGTCTGTGCGTCGCAGATCCTCCCATGGGATAGCTGTAATTAGATGTCGCTCTACGAGCGTCGTCAAGACAGGTGCGGGAGGCGATTCCCCGTCAACCTGTTCCTGAATGTGCCTCTCAGCCTGGAGGGCTGCCGAGAGAGCGGCATTGAAATCAAGCGGGTGTTCCTGATACACTATAAACAAAGCCTGTGCCTGAACCATCATAGAACACAGAACATTTAGAATGACGTGTGTTCTATAGTGTATTTGTTCCACAATAGAAGAAAGCCCGTTTCTGTGTTTCTTCCTGTGAATAGGCTTTAACGGTTTCATACGCATCTTGTAACCTAGCTAAGAGCTCCGACTTATAGTTAGTGTCTAAATCAAATCTTGGCCTATGAAGTGCTGTCTCTATATCAAATATATAATGTGGGTCTCTACCAAAAACAAGGAAAAAGGGAGACTCGTTAATAGAGGAGTGAACGGCAGTTTTGTACGCGTACAGCGCAAATGGAAGCCATTCATCCCAATTTCGTTGATCCTTTATCCACATAATGTTCTATAATGTCTACCAAGGTTTTATTGAAACGCTCAACGGTGCCGTTCGTCGCGGGATGGTATGCTGACGTGTAAAGACGACGAATTTGCAGTACTTTACAGATTTCTTCCATTAATTGTGCCAAAAAATTCCCCCGTCTGACAACAATTCTTTGGGTGGTGAATGCCGTAAAACGATTTTATCTACGAAAGCTCTTGCAATCGTTTGAACCTTTTGATCAGATAAAGCGGCGCATTCAGCATATCTAGAAAAATGATCAACCATAACAAGGATGTATTTATTCCCTTGATTGGTTACTGGAAGTGGTCCTAAAATGTCTATTCCAATACGTGTAAATGGAGCGTCTAGTTCCGAAAACTTTTGAAGAGGCTGTTGTGTTCTCACATTAATTCTCTTTCTAATGCAGCATTTTTCACATCGCGTACAATATTCCTGGACGTATTTCCTTAATGTCGTCCAATAAAACAATGTTTACAATTTTTGCCTCATTTTCTTACTTCCCAAATGGCCTGACGATGGTTTGTCATGAAATTATTTTAATATGTATTCCTCCATTACTTGAGGTATTATCATTTGGTACCAAATCTCCCGTTTATGCTCTGCTGTTCGAATATGATATAAAACGTCGTCATTATCTATAAAAAATGTGTTTAATTTACCGAGGAAGCGTTCATCGGGTTTGAGTTCTATTTCTTCCTTAATAATACTCCGAACTCTGCTCCAAAGAGAATCGTTTATTTGCGCTTCCTTAATTTCGCGTTTACTATAAATGGGTTGGAAACCTGATACCTGTTTTATTAGGATCCGACTAAGAGTATCAACATTAGTCCTTTAGCTCCAAATTCCAACGAGCTAATCGCGAGCTCGGATCCTTAACATTTATTAGCCATTTCAAGGGCCTATGATCGGTGATGATGGTAAATTTTCTCCCATATAAATATGGTCGAAAATACTTTATCGCCCAAAGCACTGCAAGGCATTCCCTTTCTGTTGCACTGTAGTTCCTTTCGGCATTATTTAACTGACGACTTTCGTAAACCACAGGTAGTTCCTCCCTACCTTGACCTTGCGATAATATAGCGCACCCCTGCGGGTGGGGGTAAGACTACACCCGCCGTTTGACCCGCGTGTCGTAAGAGGCGACTAAAGAGTCCCCAATCTTAAGGTGACAAATATTAAAAATATAAAACAAGAGATTGCTTATTTACTTAATTGTAAAATCAAAATATGAAAACAGAAATCTGAATCCTGTTGTTGGCATTAAGATCCGTGTGGGAAAAAAATGATGAAAGAAGAGAGCTGTTGAGGTCCATCGAAGATTGTGTGCAGGAAATCTTTCTTCTTTTCCACCCTATAACAAGGTCATTACTGTAAGTCACATCATTTCTCAACTGACTTACACGAATGATAACAGCAATACAAACTCATCTTATACTTCCATTGATAATCTTACTTACTTTTTATATTGGATAAGAATTTGATGATCAGTTTAAAATTTATGATAACTTATCAGTGCAATATAAAACCCAATTATTCTCTAGAAATAACATGTTATCATTCAAAGAACAAAATTTCATTTAAAAATTTATAGATTAAAAAGTACATAAAATTTTATCGAGCTTTACAAGAATTTCATTGTTTAATCTAATATTTAAAAATTTAATTGATTTAAATTTAATTATGTCGTTTATAATTTCCTAAATAGGATAACAAGCAGAAAAATTTTTATCAAACTGAAAAAAAATAATGCTGGTAAGAAAAATACGAGAATTTAATTAACGTGTTACATGACGGGAAAGAAAAAATAATATTAAGTTTAAAAAGATTAAATATTTTTTCATTTATTTTAAAATTTATACATGGAAAAAATATGATTGGATTTATAAATTTCTTAATTTCGAAAATATTAATTTTCGCATTATCAATAAAGCAATATAACAGTTTTGTTATTGTTAAAAAAAGAAAAAGATAAATTTGGATAGGTGCAGAGAAAGTACTTCAAATAAAGTGTGTAAGAAGAAGAAAATTAATACGGAAGGAACTCTCCCAAGACGTCAATTAAGCTATATTGTTCTGTTTTGTCACTCTCTCAGGATGATCTGATACCAGCTGTTGTTTCGCAGATCACACTGTCCTCAGGTCTCTTCATGCTTTTTCAGCAGCCAATATGTAGTTAGATATCTTTTCTTCAAAGGAATATTATGGTACATACATTGCTATCAGCAAATTATTTTTAGAAAGCACTTTCCTTCTTTGTCCTGATTACAAAGTTGAAATTCACTTCAAAAAAATAATAGATAATAAATAAAATACTTAAATAATAATTGTTAATATTTTATATTTTTAATGAACAAGGCATTAATTGACTTTGTTAACTTTCTAAGAAATTTAATGAAGGCAATTAAGAAACTTTATATAACTTATGAGAAATAATTAATATTTAAATAACTATTTTATTAGGTCATTTTATTATTACTAGTTTTTTTAATGGTGGATAAAATTGATCTCTTAATCACACTTTTTTTAAATTAAAAATATCTTAATAAATAAAACGTAAAAATCGAATAAGGAATATGTAATATCTCGTTAAAAGTTTTCAAGAAAAATTTTTCGTAAAGTTTTAATTAGTTTTCTTGCAAAATGTTTCTTTTTATTAAATATTTTATAATTCAAAGAATAAAATGATCGACATATGTAAAATAACAGCAAAAATATAAAGATAGATAATTTTTAAATAAATTTTATTTTATGTTCTTCCAATATATTATTACTTTATATCATCTCGTATTAATTAAAATTTTGTACAACTGTAACTAAAACAATTTTTATTTTATTTTTTTCCTGGAAAAATTAAAATAAAATATTTCTAGTTACTCATACAGAACTATTTTGTGATTTTTTTTTAATTAAATTTTGATGAGATATTCTGTAAATATTGATATAGTGTACGGTTATTTGTGGTTTTCACAATTGTAAATTTGAAATTAAAAAAAAAATTGCAATAAAACTCGAAAGAAGATCCTCTCTTTTAACTCAAGAAAATAGAACTGAACAATAAATTGGAAACGTGTTTTAGCTACTATTTTTATCAAAAAGAAATCATTTTATTGAACACGAAGATATGACCTTCTCTATCCATTATTACGGTTTTCTGAAATTTTTAGAAGTATAACAGAAAATAGGTCAATTGAAGACACTCCATTGCTTAAATGCTTGATTAAAACAGAGTTAGCATAAATGTTTAAAAATAATTTTTTAAAAAATGTAATTTATCAAAGGACTTGAGAATTTTATTATTTTAAATATTGAAAAATGGAAAATTAATAAAATTGGTTTTATACATATTTATTTAATTTTTTATTCATTATAAATTATGCATATAACGAATGCTCTTTTATAAAGGTTTTACTCACTGTATCAACTTTTAAACATAAAATTTGTTCTTAATATTTAATTTAATGTAAAATCTTATATGCCATTAATGAAATTAATAATTACAATCTAATATTTCATTTCTTAAAACCAAAGAAAAGTAATAAAAAAATTTAATCTATATTTTTGAGATAATTTACCAATGTCGTTAAAGAATCTTAATGATCTGTAAAATAAATATGTTTATAATATAATGTGAAATGAATTTGAAATCTTTCCATGATGTTTTAAGATTTTGTTAGAATTTTAAAAAAATTTAAAAAATAATATATAAAGTTTTCTGGATATTTTTAATATAGAAAAGAAATTTTGTGCGTAAGACAAACATGAAGAATGAATGTGATAGTTCCTGTAGAAGGCACTTCTAGTTCTAATAATAAAAACAGCAGATATTTCACAGGACAACGTGCCTTATCTGAAAGCAATGATGCGAAAAGTCATTAATAATCTTAACAGAGTATGTGGTAATGAAGCAAACGGCGTTGAAACAGTGATTAAGGGCAATCGTTACACATCACTGTGGTTCTTGGATCGAAATTGATGAACATTTCCTACAAATTAAGATATTTTAAAAGACTAGCATCTAGTTCCAATACAGTTTATTCATTCCATGTTTAAAATTTTTAAGAAGATACATCATTGCTAATTTTTATTCAATATGAAAAAAAAATCTTTTATTAAAAAATGCGATTGCAATATTGGCAAATGAATATCGTAAATAATTCTGTTAATCGAAACACAGTTGTTAGCTGTGATCATACCATCAAAAAGGGAAACTTATTTGCGGATGGGAAAAATCAATCTCATCCCTGTAGAGATTGAAATAGCCACTTTATCTGATAATTAGTTCCTTGTACAAGGAATTCAGACAAAAACAGAAAAGAGAAAGCCTAATTATTTGTGAAATCAAGTTCCTCTAAGGGGAATTGAAGCGAATTTAAGTATTAATAAATTATTTTTAGGATTGATAAAACGTAAAGTAATCCACAATTAAAATGAAAATAAGTTAATTAAAATAATTTAATTAATTTATTTATTTTTGTATGCGTGCATTAAATCATATAAGTTTCTTTTAAATAAAAATATTAATATTTAATACTCTTCAGAAATAAATCTTTTAACAAAAAATACTGTGCAGTCATATTCAGTAAGCTTTTAAGAAAATAAGTTAATTAATAACGCTTAAATTAATAATAAAATCAATTAAGTCAATTCATGTTTGTTTGAAAGTCTTTATTACTTTAATATAGAAATTTTAAATGAAATCATATACAAATAATAAAATTTATGATACGGTTTCTTAATATAAATATGCTGTAAATTTAAAATTAGATTTACAATTAAAAAAAGCATATTTTTATTTTCTGAAGTTTTTTTAATTAAGATAGAATTTAATTAAATTTTACAGAGGTAGCATATGGTGCATGCTCATATATTCGCGTAGTCTCTGACGCAAATCTTATTTTTACAAATTTACTATGCGCAAAATCAAGGGTCGCTCTGGTCAAAAAATTAACAATTCCAAAACTAATTTTATAAATTTTAATATCAAAACAGATGTCAGAAACCGAAAATAATGAAGAAAAGGAAGAAGTAGATGTCGAAGAAGATGCAGCAGAAGAGGAGGAAGAAGCTCCAAATAGTGATGATGATGCAAAACTTGTTATTGATGAACATCCTGCAAAAGATACTGTAATTTCTATTAAAGTTTTCTATTATTTAGCTTTTATTATTAAAATTTAAGGCTAAAGAATATAATTTAATCTGCATATTTTTATTTATTAATAAATATTCAATATAATTCATGAAACTAAAGTAAGAATTTATTTTGTTGATGAATTAGAGATTTCAGCATCACAGAAATTTTAATTTCATTACAAAAAATATTATATTTTTATTTATTTTTTAATAAATCGTTTTATATAGAAATTACATAAATAAGAATATGAATTGACTTTATTTTCTCTTTTGTAAGATTTAAAAAAAAAATTTTTTTTTCAGAAAGGAGAAAGTCCACAGAAAAGGAAATCAGAACATAAAGAACACAAGGTATAGAAAAATTATAATTATTTTTAAATACACTGAGATAACTTTTACTCAAATTTAAAATTAATGTTTTGATATTTGCTCTACAAATATGATTTTCTTAAATATTTTTTAGGCTTAAGCAGAAGAAAATCATTTTTCTATGATTTAGCACAAATAATCCTTGACTTGTTTCTGTCCATCTAGATTGTAAATCAGTGTGCTCATAACTTTACAATATTTAATAGCTATTGATTACCTACTACCATTATTCATTAATGCACTATAAAATATTGTAGTAAATTTAATGAAACATAAAACTGAAAGATGACACAAAACAGATACAGTGGTACCTCTCAATTTGACACTAATCCGTCACCAAACTAATGTCGAATTGTGGGACAATATTTCACATATAAGACTATAGAAAATAGATTAATTTGGACCCCATCCCATAACCCTAATGGGTGAGGTGAGAGAGAGACACTATATTATTTACTTTATTATACATGTTTTACTATTGTATAACACACTAAATTACAAAATACACTATTTTATACACAACACACAAGATCGGAACAAAATATACTGTTTTATACAAAATGCATTTAGTCCTTGGATGTTGGAGTAAATACTTTTTATCCTGTTCTACCTTTGAATCTGTGAAACCAGGCTCAACTTGCTTTACATTCCTCAGTTTGATCTGAGGTACATCCTGGAGTTTTCTTCGCAATTCTTTTGAAAATTAACCTAGCCTTCTCATAGATCATTGCTTGAGTTATTGGATCTCTCTTCATTTATCTTTATCTAATTCAGGTGAGAAGCAACTTTTCCATCTCTTCATTGATTAAAGATCTATTCTTGTCAGAAATCTTCATTTTTCCAGCAGACACCCCAGGACCCATAATCTCTCTCTGTTGCAAAACATTGGCAAATTGTCTTAGGAATGCCATACTTTTGAGCTATATCTGTAATTGTTCTACCTTTCTGTACATTATCTTCACTCAATTAAGTTTTCTTCTTTCCTGAATTATTCTTCTGTTCATTTCTCTTTGAACCTATCCCTAAATTTCATTCAAGAAAATAATAATAGCTACAGATACATAAATTTTTTATATTCTGATAAATGCAGAATTGAAAATTAACCAACAACATGGCGAACACCAAAGCAGCCCAACAAGAACTGACAAATGACATCACACAATTTCATGCATGTGCATGCGCCATCCTGCGAAACCCAACTGTCGAATTGTGAGACTGACAAATTGCAGTACATCGAATTGTGAGATACCACTGTACTTGGTATATCCAAAGATTGTATAAGGAATCATGTACACATGAATTGCCAGGCTTATCAATTATATCATTGTTATAAGTCGAGGGTTATCAGTATACTTGCCTATAGTATGAAGACATTCATTGCATTTGTTGGCAAGTTAGGGACTAATCCTTCAAATAATTTTGGAATATCTTATAAAAATTGGACATAGAAAAATCAAGATATTAAAATTTATATAAATATAGTTTGAATTTATTAAAAATTGCCATGTTAAGCATAAAATTTAATGGATTTATTATCTGGACAGAGTTGGGTTACATTAGACAATTCAGAAATCATGAATGAAAAAATATGAAAAATTAATTTTAAAATGAAAATTGAAGATTGAATTCCATTTTTAAATAAATTTCTATATACATTAAAAATTCTAATATGTATTCTACTATTTGAAGTTTTCGAAATCTTGATAATATGGCATAAAAGTTGGTCAGTTTTGCAAAAAATAAAATAAAAAAATTAACTTGAGTCACTTTCTAATATAATGTTTTAGTATAGTAAATTCATATGAAAAGAAGAATTTTTCATAGTTATATTAGTATTTGTTTTTATTTGGAATAATAGTTCACATAATGTTGAAAAAAATTTGAAAAAAATTTTTTGTTTCATTTAAAAATACCAAATCTCAAGCTATCAGCAAATTTTTGAAGCTAGACAATTTAAAAAAAAAAAGAAACTAAATTGTCAATACTAATAATAATTCTCAATAACAAATATGGATTCTAAGCAATGTTAATGTTCATGTGTGAAGACATGAACATTAACATTGCGAAGACATGAGAAGGCAAAAACCAAATGCACTAATTACAATAAATGTTAGTTTTTTGTGTTTGTGTGTATTAGTATACATTAGATTGGAACTTCATAAAAGAGATAATATACATGTTGTCTATAATCACAAGAAGTGGTATGTGCTGTATATTAGAGATTATAATGCATTTTCAGAATAATGTTTATTTTGCAGTCTATTTGAAATAAGATATATTAGTGTAATAGTATTTTTATAAAATAATTTTATTATAACGTATTTTATAGAAATCAAAGAAATCAAGAAAAGAAAAAGATGATGAAAAAAAAGAAGAAGAAGAAGAACAGCAGAATTCCAAAGTTACTGAGGAAACACAGCCAAATAAAGTTAAGCATAAGGATAAGAAGGTAATTTATTTTTTTATGAAAAAGTTATAAAATTAAAGCTTTACAATTATAAGCAAGTAAGGAAAATATATTTTTTGACCTTGGTAGCCATTTTAATTTCAGAATTATATAAGGATGCTATTCTAAAATGAATAAAATTTCATTTAATATAATATTGATTGTTTCTGAATCTGCAAAATCTTGAGTTATACAAATAATGGAGAGATATGAGAATTTTTGTAAATATTTTCTAAAATTCAATTACCTTAACTTTTTAAGGATGATACTGATTTCACTTCATCAAGCACAGATGATGATGCAATATCAGTATCATCTTTTAAAAGGTTAAGGTTGTAGAAGTTTAGAAAATATTTACAAAAATTCTTATGTTTTTTCCATTTTATATGGTTCCAGTTTCATAAATTATTATTATTATTATTATTTCCTTAAATCTTTTAGTATTTTTAAATTTCTATAACTATATTTTAGATTATTTTTAACCACTTAATGCCCGAATTTTGATATTAAGTTTAAAAAAAATTGAAAAAGGTATTTTTTACTCTTTATTTTGTGTAGAAATCATATTAGATAATTATTTGATTATGTGAGAAATTTTTTATTTTTTGGGTTTGTATCAAATAAGTAACATTATGCAATACTTCAAAATACTTCATTAGGCAATACTTTTAAAAAAAGTCAGTAATTTCTGATAATTTTCAAAATAAACTATAGAGGGCACTTTTATTCAGGTATTCCATTTGTTTGGTATGTATTACATATGACACAACAGTCAATTGGTAGAAATAAATACATTAATAATAATAAGGGGTTAAAGGGTTTGTATTGTATATGATACTGTAGAATTAAGTGGATATATGTGGAAAAGATATAACAACTTGGGACAATTATGAATTAAATGGTTAAATGATTTTGATGATATATTTCTAAAAAGGTTATTCTAAGTTTGCTCTTTGTAAAAAAAAATCATCTTATCTTATTTGTTAATTAGATAAAAAAATTAATAGATTCTGAGCAACAAAAAATTTTCTACATATATAATAATCATTTAAGATTTTTGAAAATTTTTTTAGAAATATGATTTTCAAAATTGCATTTAATTTATTTGCAAATTACTATTTCTTGCAAAAGTTAATTGAAAATTAATTAATTAATTTCATCATAATTGTTATATTTCACTATATAATATATCATTGTTTTATTTGCTGAACAAAAACAAGCTTAATTTAATCTTATCTAGAACTATCAGGAAAGGAAAACTCTTTTGTAAAATACCAGATAATATTAATAAACATCAATCTGTAACTACAAAATAAAACTGAATGCCTTAGCTTTCAAAATATTAGATAATTAGTGTGATTAAGATAGACTTATATATCATTATATTTCTTAGCCTATAATAATAATTTGATAGTTTGAACTACCTGCTTATACTCTTTACTAAATACTAAGTAACACAAGCACTATAATGGAGTAGAGATATTCTATAAATAATTTATTAATGAACAAACGTTTTTGGTTTTCTATTTTATCAGAAAAAGGACTGATATCTTAATATATATATATATATATGTTGTTGTGTTTTCAATTGTTTATTTATATTTTTAAAGTTTCATATCACTCACTGTAATCAGTACTATACTAATGTCGTAACCATTATATAAAACTTGGTAACCATGGTAGCGTTTTATTTTTGTTTGTTTTTATTATATTTGAATGTTGTTATTTAAAATTCTAGAACTCTGAATGTTCTTTAAGGCCGTTAAGCATTTTTGAATTTGTATATAAGAATAAGAACCTGAGGATGGCGATAGAAAGCCGAAAACATTTATTCGTTAATAAATTATTTATAGAATATCTCTACTGTGGTATAGTGCTTGTGTTACTTTAAGGGGTGCTTGCCAACTGGGTAAAAACGAAAAGGAACCAAACTTTATAAATAAAGATAGTATCCATAGATAGTTTGATCTGTCGATTATTAAGAGGTATAATTCAAATATAAATGCTTAATCAACAATCAAATTCGGAATTCATTCATGACGCAGAAGAGAAAAACGAGGTGTAAGGCAGTCAGCGAAAACGCTATATCAGCACTGGTTGCATAGCTACGTTGAACTATACTTGGTTCAAAGGAAGTTTTTATAAATTTAAAAAAATGATAAGGAATAATTTTGTGAAAGTTTTACCGGAGATTTGTTTCAGGAAATACAAATGGAAGTTAATGTTTTTAATATCATTTATTCGTTAATAAATTATTTATAGAATATCTCTACTGTGGTATAGTGCTTGTGTTACTTTAAGGGGTGCTTGCCAACTGGGTAAAAACGAAAAGGAACCAAACTTTATAAATAAAGATAGTTAGTATGCACATGAAAGGAAATTTTAAATTTCTAATAGCTGTGTAGGAGAATGTGAATTGTAAAGGATAAAATGAAATAAGCTGCATTGGATTTCACTAGTTTTTTATGTGCACTATTTTTATTTTTTTCATTTTTCAATACAATCAGAAAATGTTATTAATGAATATTTTTGAGGGATGAAAGAAATTAGCTTTTTTCATACATTGGAAATGTTTTTTGGGGATTAGAAACCTGATAAAGTACTCCCATCTTTCCACTTGGCTCGTTGGCTGTGTGATTCAAAATGGCGGATTGTTCAGCTCGTATAGATACAGGTCTTTAATCGGTTGCATAGCAACGCTGGACTACTTGGTTCGAAGGAAGATTTTATAATAAATTTTAAAAAATGAAAAGGAATAATTTCGTGAAAGTTTTACCGGAGATTTGTTTCAGGAAATACAAATCGAAGTTAATGTTTTTAATATACTTCAGGAGTTAAACATTATCCTCAATGATTTGGGTTTCCCAAATTTGACATCCGAATCAACTCTTGAAGAAAAGGAACTGGCGAAATTTTATTTGAAAACTTATCAAATATATTATCAGAGTATACATCTGTATAATGTACAGGTTATATAGTCTAATATAAAGTAAAATGAAATTGAATTTTGAATGAAAATTGTTTATTTATTCGATACATTTATTTAAAACAGATCTCGATTTACGTCGATGTCCACTATCATCAAATGTCTCACAATCAGAATGTTGTTCTAGTTCCCAAGTAGTCATCTATTCTAATAAAGATTCCAATTTCGATTATACTACCGAAGAGAAAAGAGACGTTAAGAATTCCATTTACAAGAAAAAATGAAATTGTAGATTTACATATTAAACATCCAAAATGGAGTGTAAAAACATTGCAAAAATTGGGCGGTGCTAAAGAACTGAAAAATAAATTTATC
>AYEL01058366.1:0-10646 GCA_000484575.1 Olivierus martensii
TAATCATTCCTATCTAAAATTGAAGATATTAAGCAGAAATTCTTATATAAAGATTTAAATCTAAAATATGTTATCAAAAATCGTCATCGATGATACATGTTTATTATAAGTGTAAAGATCTGACCCCGTTTCCCACACCTCTGTCCGTTCTAAACTCAGTCCGAATGGACTAAGATTGTTACCTGTGATT
Organism: Olivierus martensii; assembly: GCA_000484575.1. NCBI lineage: Eukaryota > Metazoa > Arthropoda > Arachnida > Scorpiones > Buthidae > Olivierus > Olivierus martensii. Next base: position 191 of record AYEL01058366.1, read on the forward strand.
TAAATTAACAGAATCGATATTCCACTTCTGGATTCGGTGTTTTCGGTACAGTTGTCAACGCTGTCTCCATAGTAGAGATCAGACTTAATATTTCACAGCTAAATATTGTATTGTGAACACACTATCGGTCTTCCTATTAAACAAAGTGCAGCGTATCCAGACAATACAGAAATACATTCTGTTTAAGTTCGATTCGGAAGACGAGCCATAAGTTACAACCTTTAACAGGAAAAGCAGAAAGTACTGTAGTTCAAATATATTTGATTCTAAAAATATTCTACTAGGTTTACTTTAGTTTGATAGTGGAGTTTTGATTATAGACTTCTCTAGTTTGTATTATTAATCCTAAGGTATATATTATCATCATTAATTTGCATTTAATTTATGCGCTTAGGATACGAATCACCAGTGCCTATCATAGGGGGACAAGAGGGGCAGCTGTCCCGGACCTCACGATTTTAGGGGCTTTTTACCAATGTATATTTGCCAATTTTGTCATTTTAAATGTAAGCAAGCTGCTGTGAAATAAACAAATGCTCTAATTGAATAAATATTAAATATCATTGTTTTTATTTTCTTGTTGACAGTTTTATTTAAATTTTGAAGGACCTCAAAAATATTAGTTGTCCTGGCCTGGCATTTTCCCTAAAAGGCATTGCCAATCACTGCTTTCGTTTCATGTAATTATATATCGAACAATTTGATGAATAGCCAATTAATTGAGATGTTGAAAGTTGGCCATAGACATTGCTATATACAGAATGAATCAAACAATTTTTTAATTGGATAATTTAAACGAAATACTCAATTGTATATGTCACATGACATCAGCATGCATGGCCACGCCGAATCTGGGTTGAGGTGGGTGAGTAGATAAGTCGCATCGGGCGAAAATTATGAAAATGCGTGAAAATGCAGTTGCAATTTCACACACAAACTTAATTGTATTTATCTTAACAATATTTCGTGCTGTAGAGTCGGTCCACAAAGACATAATGGTGTTTTTTCTAACAGATAATACTTATCGAGGGAGAGGGAAACCAATGCCAAATTAAATTGATTAATTGATAAACAATTATTGATTTTTTTGCCTGGTTGAAAGCCAGAAAAATTAAACTATAATCCATATTTATTATATTAAATAGAGTTCATTTTTATTATATCTATTATAAATTGGTAGTACTTTGTTAGCTATTTGTTACTTTGAAAAAAAAACCAATAGTTTTTTGTATGTTTCTCAGTTGTTATGTATCTGATGTCATCACATTCCCGGATCCAAAGTAGGGGAGACCGGGGTGTGAAAATGCAGTTGCAATTTTACACACAAACTTAATTATATTCATCTTGACAATATTTCGTGCTATAGAGTCGGTCCACAAAGACATAATGGTGTTTTTTTCTAACGTATAATACTTATCGAGGGAGAGGGAAACCAATACCAAATTAAATTGATTAATTGATAAACAATTATTGATGAATTTGCCTGGTTGAAAGCCAGAAAAATTAAACTATAATCCATATTTATTATATTAAATAGAGTTCATTTTTATTATATCTATTATAAATTTGTAGTACTTTGTTAGCTATTTGTTACTTTGAAAAAAAACCAATAGTTTTTTGTATGTTTCCTCAGTTGTTATGTATCTGATGTCATCACATTCCCGGATCCAAAGTAGGGGAGACCGGGGTAAGATGACCATCTTAAGATATTTACCTAATTATTGGCCAAAGCATTTCGTAGATTGAAAGCAAACTTTATTTTGTACTTTCAAAATAGTAGAATATAATGCTATATGTTAGGAATACGATATGTCGAATGCTTATGGAGAGAAAAAGGTATATTGGGACATGTTTCAAAAATTACTTCCAGGTTGGAGTAAGATGAATCTATTGACTTTAGCAATAATCACAAATAAATGCATATAATATCGAGCCTTCTTAGCTGGAGCAATCTTCGTGCTATCATTTTTTACATTGGTACACATTACGTGTTCTTATTGAGAATTTCTGCATTGACAAGAATTTTCTCAACCAATCTTCAGCTTTGTTTGTTTTCTGATTAAACATCCTTTCCTTTCTTTGTTTTGTTTCCTATGTGGTATGTTGTAATATATCATTATGTAAGTTCAGACATGCAAAGAAACATGGACACCACACGCTTATTCCTTTATTATATATGATGATGATGATTCTAAACACGAAGAGAATTTTATTAGTATCGAGTCTACGGTATTATCAACTTTTGTGACGTTATTAAAGTACACGGAAGTCTATTTCAAATAAAAAGTAACGTCACTAAGAACTGGGTGTATTTATATAATCTAGACTATAAGAAAATAACGATAAATAAATAAAGAATAATAAAATAAAAATAGTTATAGGTCAAAGTCAACTTCCTCACAATACTATCATCAGTTGAACAACAGATTTAAAAAATAACTACCAACTGTATTCAACTGATGATAGTATCAAGTATACTGAAAACGTTTTTGGATCTAACTAAAGTATTGAAACACTAATATATATAGTTGGATAACCTATTGCTAAATGTGCTGATTTGATTTTAAAAGTTGTCATTTCGAAGATAAGCAGTTTTAATAATTTTGAATTTTGTCATTGATTAAGCATATGCTTCCAGTATCATCTTTAGAAAAGCATTACTATAAAATAGCATATTTCTATTAAATGCTGTATTTTTGGGCTTATGCTTATAAGAACTTTTTTTATTATTTTTATGTAAAATTTTCATGGCTTGATTTTTGTCCCAATTATTATAGTATATCTTCTATAATACAAAGTTGTTGGAAAAGATGTCTATGATATCATGGTTAAATAATAAAAGTAAGAAAATAGGACTGCAAATAAACTATGAGAAGATAAAGGTACTATTCAATACAGAAATAATCTCACAACCAGTGATGATAGAAGGCCATACAATTGAAAGAGTGGAAGAATACAATACCTAGGACAAGTAATCACAACACAAGGAGACCAGACAAGAAATTCAACATCAGACACAGCTGGGATGGTGTGCCTGTGGCTGACACAATAATTTCTTAAGGGATAATAGGATACTGATATCCCTCAAAAGGAAACTCTTCAACATGTGCATATTACTAGTAATGACATATGGCTGTGAAACATGGACCCTTACAAAAAAAATGGAACAGAAACTAGCAACAACCCAAGAAGCATGGAAAGATACATGTTAGGATTCACTAGGAGGGACTGTAAGACCAACATATGGATAAGAGAACAAACCAAAGTAGAAAACATACTTGTAACAGTTAGAACCAATAAGTAGTGTTGGGCAGGCCATATAGCAAGATATACCAATAACTGCTGGACAAGAAAATTACAGTGTGGCAACCACAGCAAGGGAAAAGATATCCTGGCAGGCAATACAAACAATGGAGAGATGATATAAGAAAAGTAATTGGTTTCCAATGAATGCAGATTGCACAAGATAGTATATCTGGAAACAAAAGAGGGAAACATATATATCCAGCAGTGGATGAAATAAGAAATGATGATGATGATGATGATGGGGAAAAAAAATGTTTAGTTATTTAAAATTAAAAAAAAAAAAATTGTTACGCACTTGTAGTTCTTTTACAGAATTATAATTTTATTATTTACAGAATTTTTCATTTACAGAATTATTATAATTATATTATAATTTTCTTTTTAAATGTTAGAACCACTGAAAATGGTTGTTGTAACCGAAAGTACTCCGGTCAAGTAAACTGTGTTTTTATCCTACTGCTTTATATTGAAATCTGGATCTCATACCTCCAGATTTTTTCAGGAGGGATCAGGGACTAATTGAATGAACCTCATTCTTCATCTGATGATTAGTGTCATCACAAGGGTAGATGGATGTAATGTTTTGGGAGAGCCTTACTACTTGGTATACAAGAAGATATAAAGTGGTATAAAACCTAGAAATATCTCACTGCTAGTATTGGCAGCCAGTGATAAATATTGGAATTTTTCACCACTTTATAACTTCTGGTTAGAAAACAGCATAAAACAACAAAGAAAAAGAATCTCATGATTTTTGAATTGAAGAGTTCAGAATCACATTTGATATTTTTCCTTTGTAAAGAGAGTTGGATTTGAAAATGTGGATAAAGGAGTTATTTTAATTTCATATAGAAAAACTCATTATTGAAAATACAGCAGTGGATTTTTGTGAAAAATTTAATTGAAGATGATGATCATCTTCAATTAAATATATTAAAACATCTGCAATAAAGCAAGTGGCTGATTATGCCATTATTATTATTAATGAAAATGAACCTAATGGGAGAGGAAATCTAAAACTTCTATAGAGTATTCAGAACTCTTTAGCTTTATTACAAAACTTTACAGGGAGACAAAAATGCTTCTTTTGAACATTTCTTCAAGTTTCAATAAAGCTGAAATTTGTCTGTTCATCAATCCAGAGCTTTAAATGGAATATGAAAATGATAATCACATTCACCTGTATCAGGTGATTCATTATCTGATTAATTACAATCATTACTAATTAAAAAATAAATAAATAGATGAAATTTTTTCTAATTTTAAGTAATTAGTTATTTTTTATTTTGGACTATATTCCTGTTTTATATGCTGTATATAAATGTCAATTTATATACTTTTGCTTAATGTGAGGCTATCTGTTTAGAATTGTAGAATTTTCCTAAAATATTAATGCTAGTTCAAGGATTTGTAGTGCACTTAATTTTGCTATTTAATATTAGTTGGGAGCAAGATGGTAAAGCAAACCCTTATTCAACTTTTTCTGGTTCTTTAAATTTTACTGTTCTGGTCAATGTCAAGTTGATTCATCCTTTGAACCAGTTCTGATAAAGTTTAATAGTAATAATTCAAAGAAAAATATAAAAGATTTTAAAATTTTGAATAGTAATTTTTTGAATATTTTATAGATTCCAGTCATTAAGTTGTGGAGAGAAATTTCTAAACAGAGAAAATTGGGAAATAGTAAAAGCAATGGAAGTCGAACGTAAAAGACGCTTGAATTTGTAATCCTTTTGATGTATAACATTATTTTCAAATCTTATTATGAAGTAAATATTTTGTACATTTTGAATAAAAATTTATTTTTAATCAATAGAGTATGGTCCAGTTTTACAATGTCCCATTAAAGTTCCTTTTAGCCTTATCCATCAGTTATCTGCTTCACAATCAACAATTAAACACTAACTCGTAGTTATTGATATCAAAATCGGCAACTAAATTAACTGCTCCTTCAAACACCAGTTAGTGACTTAACTGCTGGTCAAGTAACATGCTTTTTCAAGAACTTAAACAAAACATGAAAAATAAAACTGATAATTTATTTTAAATTAATAAAAATAAAATAAATATAAGCTATGATTTTTTAATGTTTAATTGTAAGATAGAAATCTTGAAGGTAGAAATGTAGATCCTCTGTTAGCACTTTGTATCACAAATGCTTGATAGGCCAAACAATAACTAATGCTTGAGCATAGTAATCTCATTGTGGTTATTATATATCTCAATCACCCATTTTTTTTTTTTTTTTTAGCTTGGTGACTTTCATTATACTGAGAAAATCTACCGCACTGTTCTGAGTCTTGTCCCCTTCTTTTCGAGGTTTGATAACTCAAGTATATTCACTTTTTTTCTGCCCATTCAGGGGCATTTTCCCATTAACTAGTCCATTCCTTTTTGTTAGGCCAAAATTTCTTATTGAAATAAACTTTGCAATATGTCGGATTACTGTACGTATAAGCTAACTCGCCGGTTATAGAAAATTCGTGTTCACGTGGCTGAAATTCCTCGATTCCATGTTTTCTCAGTTCATCAGATAAATTTTCTGCTAGATTACTTAAAAACGAAAAAGAAAAAATTTTTCCTCAGGCGGAGTTGAACCGCCTGCCGCCGTAAGGCCGGTTCACACTACAGCGAGTGAGGAGATGCGCTCGTCTACGATGCCCCGTGAACAGGGACTAACTACAGGTGGCCCGGGTGGGCCATGGCCCATGCATTGAAAGTTATGGCCCATCCTGAATATATAACCCGAAACGTAAAATTGAAAATCGCAAGAGTTCAACTTCACATAACCCAAGAAGCCTTGAGGTTTGTAAAAATGAAAATTTACAATCGAATACATTAAATACCTCATAATACTGCAAGAGTTCAACTCCACATAACCCAAGATGCCTTGAGTTTTGTAAAATTACAACTGAATTCATTAAACACTTCATAATCCAAGACGCCTTGTGTTCCGTAAAAATGAAAATAAAAAACCACAAGCATAATTTAAGCCCCATAATTTCACGCTAATAGCGATAAAAAAATAAGTATAATTTAAGCCCACATAATTTCACGCTAATAGTGATAAAAATCATTATTTACAAACTGCGAAAAAATGCGTCCTTTGCACATTTTACGCAATACTTAATTAATTTACAAACTGAAAATTGTGTCCTTTGCACATTTTACACAGTACTTAATTAGTGCGATTAGCTGGAAAGAATAAAGTTTCAAAATACTGGCGTCCTTTGCTATTTTACACAGTACTTTATTTATTCTTTCCAGCTAATCGCATTAATTAAGTTTCAAAGTACCGGTAAACATAAGTATTTATTTCATATCAGATCAATACAAAATTATGTGGTGATTTTTACTTAATGATGCAAAACGATCGATTACTTTGTCCAAATCGAGAGCTTTTGCGATTTTTCTCTCGATGAACAAGATTGTTAAATTACTTAACCGATCATCAAGCATTCTGTTACGTAAATACGATTTAATAAAGCTCATACAAGAGAATATTCTTTCACATCGGTGTGGCCCACCCAAAAAAAAAGCTGGTTACGTCACTGGGGACAACACAGAAGACATTAGCCCAATCTTATAAACCTCAATTTTCTTCGGAAAGTAGGCTAAAAAATATTGGTCAGATTTTGGAATTTTACTATAATAATTTTCATTTATTAAACTCATTATTTTCAATCTTATTGGCCTTTTACGATAAGTATACAGTATTTCCATGGATGAGTATTTCTAAAATTTATCTCAATTTATTATTTTTCGATTTTTCTCACTTTTACCTAAATTCCCATGTACCACAGGAAAAAAATCGCTGCTCTAATGTATAATTAATTCAATGAATCAATTTTTAAACGAATCTTTAATATAGAATTGTCGATTTCATTTTTTATAATCAGTCAGTGGGAATGTTTCTACGTGTATCCCATAAACTATAGCAGTTAGAAGTATAATTTAACAAGTTCCGATATATATTCGCGAATCAAAGGCACTACTTTATGTTCATATTCTTTTTTTTGTAAGCGACGATTATCATTTACGTCTCGTGCGTTTCGTTCATCTATGTGCTAAAAAACGAGCGCTTTCAAGATGGCGGCGCGCACCGAGTCAAGCACTACATGAAGATAAGTACAGGTAGTAGGCCTCGATTAGTGCGAGTTCGAATAATGCGATTTCGATTAGTGCGACTTATAAAACATATGTGAAGCAAATATTCTGCACTCATCACTTTGAACAAAAAATTTATTCTCCTATATTTTTATAATAGCTATTCACTGGATTATTTTCATATATAACATATATGCAGTTGTATTCAACATGATATACTGTATATGAAATAATATTTATAATGATTAAGTACACACCGTTTTTTTTTTTTTTTTTTTTAATGTATATATATTAATTTTAATCAAAGGATTAATATTCAAATTGGATTAATTTAATTTCCGCTTTGAGCAAACAATGTCTATTAATACTGTATTTGTACTTCTGTACCAAAAGATGGATGGTTTGAGGATACAATTTTACATAAATTAAATCAACATGAAACTTGAATCACTGGAATGAAAAACAACTGATATGTCAAAGTTTGGCAAAGGATAACAGCTCAAATCTGTACTATTTCTGAGATGTATGGCTATGAAGATTCATGGCATCATTCTTCATTTTTGCATTCATGTGGTAGGGACTAAATTTGCCTCCATTAGGAATGACAGTTAAGAAAATGCAATTTTTTCAGAAGAGAGACCAAATTCTAAAATTATTATCCAAAGATTTATTAAAGGAGGTAAAGAGAAAGAGTTTTACAAATTTTGGCGCATATAGAACAATATGAGGACAAATACCTTAATACAAAAATACAAATAGATGTTTGTCTTCACTTGTTCTTCGATCTTCGATGTGACTATCTCTTCCATTGCCTTTATGATGATGATAAGCGGAACCATGGTGATTGTGATGGTGGTGATGATGAGTGTGAACTCTGGCGGAATGTAATCTTCGTGATCTTTCTTGAATTTTCTCTCCAAAAGAATCTTGGGCATTAGTCTTAATGGTGATTTTAGGAGGGAAATGCGAATGAAATTTTATGGATGGAACTGAGTTCAGTATCGATGACGTGATACTGGGATGATGGTAGTGCTTTGAATATTTGTAGATTTATTAGTGTCTTTTAGGCAAGCGACTCTCTAATATGGCTTGTCCGATTCAGTGGGCCGATTGTTTAAACGGGTTCTAGACCTCGGCCGCGGTCTGAACCACGGTTTTATCATTGTCCATATTTTCGTTGCCTGCCTCAGATATGAATGGTGTAGGAACATAAAAATACATTTAGATAAGATATTACTATAGATAAATTAAAACAGTAGCAAATAAAAATTAAAGGTACAATTGCATTTGTCGCCTTACCGAAGCACGGCGAACGTGGTACAGATCGAAAGCAGGGCCGAAACACGCAAAAAATCCCTAATGGCAAAGGTCAAACGTTTACGAGATATAGAGGTATCTAGGCATTAAAGGTAGTGTAGCACGGGAAAGGGACGCGTCGCGTCGCAGACAAAGCGAGGCCATGCACAACGCCAAACCGCATGCGCCATTTGCAACAAACGGAACTTTGCGGGTTTATATCTCGTAAACGTTTGACCTTTGACTCTTGGTTCACTAGCGATTTTTTGCGTGTTTCGGCTCCCCATTTTAGATGTGTACCACTTTCGCCGAGCTTCGATAAAGCGACAATTGTACCAAATTAAATTCTTTACTGTAAATGATATAATCATCAATGATAAATAGCATTGAAACAATATTTTTAAATAATTTTTTTTTATAAATTATAAAAATGTAAATACATAGGAAAAATTTTTTATTGTTCTGAGAACAATTACAGTATTCCATACTCTAACAAGCTATTTTTATTGAGATCTTATATTTAAAATTATATAAGATTATTAATTCATGATTAAATCATGTTTAAAAAAATATTTTCATTAAATATATTAAAACTGAAATCATCCATAAATTATAATGCAATACTCTTGCATATAAAATTAATTAATTTTAAAGCATTCATTTTTTACTAGAACAGTAATCACACTAGGCATCTGTATTGATATATATCAATACAGATTGCATACAATACATATATATCAGAGCAGATATTAACACACCTAATAATTAGAATATCACAAAAAATAGATTATTCTATTTAATTTTAAAGTATTTTAATTTTATTCACACTATTTTAAAATTATAATATTAAAATTGTTATATAAGAATAAAATACTATATCATTTAATTATAATAAAAAAATTTTAAAAAATTATTAATATAATTATATTTATTAAAAAAAAAAAATTTAAAATTAAATAAAAAAAAATATAATAATATATATTCTATTTTTTATTTTTATTTAAAAATCATTTTCAAGTTATTAATCATTAACCAAATTATAATATTAACATATAAAATATATATATTTTTTTATAAGTTTGAAGGTATTAGTGATTTTTTTAAATTGAATACTTTATAAAATTTATATTTTCTTTTAAATTCATTACAATAAATGATCTTTAAAACACATCTTTGGACAAAGTACAAATTAAAAGATTTAATATATAATTGGAGAGACCAATTGTGTTAATTATGTCTTTATTCCATGAGTAAGATAATCTGCTCATTCTTTGCTGTCCACTTTGAGTGCATACAAATTATAGATTGTGTGTACAATAAATTCAGTTTTGACAAAACTAATAATAATTTTTATTGCTTATATTATTCATTCAGAATAATAATATATCCAATTTTGTAATCTTTTTTTTCCCAGCTAAACTTTTTCAAAAAAGTTCAGTTTGCATTAATATCTTTTATTTTTATTTTATTAATTTTAAGTATAATATTTGTAATTATAGTGATCGGAAGATTATTTTTTTTTTATTAATTTTAAGTATAATATTTGTAATTATAGTTTTTAAATTTTTTTCTTAAAATAATTAAATTCAAAAAAATTATTTTTAAATTTTTTTTGTTTTATCAAGCCCTTATCCAAATTTTTATTTTCTGAATGATGGCAGTAAATCACAGAATTTGCATAAAAGACTGCACCATTGCACAAAAGCAATATAGTCTAAGCATTAAAATTATAATATATATAAGATCG
>AYEL01058367.1:0-18743 GCA_000484575.1 Olivierus martensii
TAATGTTTTTAATATACTTAAGGAGTTAAACATTATCCTCAATGATTTGGGTTTCCCAAATTTGACATCCGAATCAACTCTTGAAGAAAAGGAACTGGCGAAAATTTTATTTGAAAACTTATCAAATATATTATCAGAGTATACATCTGTAGAATGTACAGGTTAGATAGTCTAATATAAAGTAAAATGAAATTGAATTTTGAATAAAAGTTGTTTATTTATTCGATACATTTATTTAAAACAGTTCTCGATTTACTTCGATGTCCGCTATCATCAAATGTTTCACAATCAGAATGTTCTAGTTCCCAAGTAGTCACTTTTTCTAATAAAGATTCCAATTTCGATTATACCGAAGAGGAAAAAGATACAATAAGAATTCCATTTACATGAAAAAAAGAAATTGTAGATTTGCATATTAAACATCCAAAATGGAGTGTAAAAACATTGCAAAAATTGGGCGGTGCTAAAGAACTGAAAAATAAATTTATCTTAAGCAAATGGAAGAAAGAAGTGACAGAAGGACCAAGGAATCGAGAAAAACAAAGAGAAATTAATTGACTAGTTTATGAAGAATTTGCTCGATCTAGAAAAGAATGTAGAATTATTAGGAGATCCAATCTGCGACAAATGGCTATTCAAATAGAACGAAATGTTTATCCCGAACTCCCATTTCGTGCAAGCAAATCATAGGCTGATCTGTTTACTCGAAAAAATCGGCTGGTTACTAGAAAAATCACTCGTTTAGTTTGTATATCTGTATCGTTGATATATGCAGTTATGAAACATTTCCTATTGGAATCAGGGGCGGATTACGCATGGTCTTTATGGGCTGCAGCCCAGGGCCCTGTTCAATCAAAGGGCTCCCTTCGGGGTCGATATATATCTGTATCGTTGATATATGCAGTTATGAATCATTTCCTATTGGAATCAGGGGCGGATTTAAGCATGGTCTTTATGGGCTGCAGCCCAGGGCCCTGTTCAATCAAAGGGCTCCCTTCGCGGTCAAAAAAATAAAAATAATTAAAATTAAAAATTTAAGGAAAAATAAATTATACAAAATTTTTAACATCTAGATAAAGTTTAAATCGTTGGTTTGCAACACTATTGGATTTGAATAAAATATCAAATATCAATGTTTTAAATGACAGTAAATAATAAATACGATTCTGTCGGTAGTCAGTAAAATCAAAATATATTTTTTCATTTGACAATTATGCAAATAATGTAACAACGTCGGAATGGGAGTGCAAGTCAACTTCTTCCAAAGCAGGGATGCACAGACTTGTTAACAGCAAGAGTATGGATTCACCGTAACTTATAGGAGGGCCATAAAAAAAACCACGAAATTTATGTCATATCATATTTATTAATTATATGTTACAAAGAAACGTAATCAAAATTAAACAATTTTTAATAGGATGTGTTATTATTGATTTAACAATACTTTAATGTTAGATTCGACATTTGTAATAGACAAATACAAAGTTGATTCTATATTTTCATTAGTTAAGCGGCAGTGCTACCTGGTGCGCGTTTATAATTTTTTAGATTACCTATGTCACACACATAAATAGAGTAAACATTAAAAATATATTTATTATTACAGATATGATTGTTATTTTTCCTTATTGTTTTGAAAACATTATTATTCTGTGCTACCTGGTGCGCGTTTATAATTTTTTAAATTACCTATGTCACACACATAAATAGAGTAAACATTAAAAAAATATTTATTATTACAGATATGATTGTTATTTTTCCTTATTGTTTTGAAAACATTATTATTGAACTACTGTAAACATAATTTCATATCAGAAAAGTATTATTTGAAAATGCATTGTTCAAAACTACAAATAATATTTCGTTGATTGTGTGTCTTGTTAAAATAACACATGGTGAGGCAAGCCGTCAACAAATCAACGGAGGGCCACGGTTTGTGCATCCCTGCTCTAAAGCGTGTTAGCTTAGCAATAACTCTCATCGTTTGACATTTTAGGTTAATTTGGATAACTTGTCTAGGCCCCCAAACAGTGTTAGTCCAGGGTCCCCAAAGTTAACGGTCCGCCCCTGATTGGACTGCTTTCCTTCTTATTCAGAAATATTTTGAGGGATGTGAAGTTTAAAAAGTAACATTTCTTTACGTTTATAATCAACACTAAAAAGATATTGTATTATATTTTGACTGTAGCTGATCATTCTTTTCCTGTGATGAAATTGTTTTGAGGGATGTGAAGTTTAAAAAATAACATTTCTTTACGTTTATAAAGATATTGTATTATATTGTAAAAAGATATTGTATTATATTTTGACTGTAGCTGATCATTCTTTTCCTGTGATGAAATCAAAAACTTGGCTCAAACCACTATTCATTGGGTTATCTCAGCTTTGTAAATTGGTGCTGAAATCTTGTTGAAAGCATCCAATCCTTATAATTTTAAATTATTTAATTAAAAATAGTAATGTATAGTTCATTAACTATATATTTCAGAATATCAGAATGCCATTTTTAAATTCTTTGTTCGAAGAAAACGAAATTAAAGCAATAAGAGTTTATGAATTGAAATGTACTTATTTTATTTTTTGCATTTTTACATCCGTTTCTAATCAGGGAGATTACTAAGGGGCGGGGCCAGTTCCAACGGACCACGGGTTGCATCCACACCCGTGGAGGGGGCCAGATAGTGAACGACAGGGATCTTCAAGCTGGGCCCAGAACCCCGAAAAAACTTTCCAAGAGATGCCCTTGTGCAACTTTTCAGGAGATGGCGTGCTCCTGCCACACAGGAGCACGCCATCTCCTGAAAAGCCTCTTCCGTTTTATTATAAGTTACAAATATACCTTAAGTATTTTTAATTTAAAATTTATATTTGTAAATGTAATTTCACTTGATTTATTAATCAGTATTTCATAAATTTAATTAAACAATATATTTTAAAATTATTTAGATAAATATTTTCCCATAGGAATTAATGTAAAATGGATTAATCCGTTCCCGGACTCCAGGTGATTGCTTATTTAAACTTTTACAACAGTACTTTGTGCACAGGTTCTTAACAGAAAATCAATGGAAACTAATAATCTATCACAAAATAGATAAACACAACACTAAGTAGATCAAATATAGAGGGAAATTTAATTTACTTTTCCTGTACCTGTATAGAGGAGAGTTGACGGTGTAGGTGGAATATGGTAAGGAAGTGAAATGTTATTGCTTGGAAGGGGATTCAATTTTCTTTTTTCTATCTCCTGGCACCACTCGACTCTGCTTCAGACTCACTGGATCTCTGTCTCATTAAGAGTTATCCAGTGTGATTTATTTTTGTCTAAAATGTTTCTAAAGTGATATATGGCATTATCATGAAAATATTTATATTGACAGCTTGCGTGTTCGTAACTCGAAATACAGTACGTCATCTGAGATGCTTTTTGTTCGGAAAATATACAATACGTCATCTGAGACGCTTTTTGTTCGGAAAATTTGTTCGTAAACTAAAGTTTCATTGTATTTATTTTACCTCGATTGGCCACATAGAAATGTTTCGGCTTTCCGCACAGAGAAATTAGGATTAAATCAGGATTCCATCCTTGGGAAAATTTATATATAGACTCTGGCCCAGCTCGTGGATCCCTATCGTCTACAGTAGCGTTTATCAACCTTTCCTGCCGTGCGACCAAACATTTGTTTGCAATGACATTACGACCAAAATTTTTATAATCTATAATTTTTAAAGATTATTTAACTATCATTCTGTGATCCATTAAAATTTAACACGACCAATAGGTTGAGAAATGCTGCTCTATAGTTCGTCAAATCCCTCCACGAATTGGGGTGGCCTATAGCGCGTTTGAATTTGCTCAGATATTTATTAATCACTAATAATTGCAAATTAGAGTTATGAAAATAAAGTATATCTACTTCTTTGAAAAGCTTCACACAATTTAGTAGTAAGATAATAGTTTTTTAATTATGCTGCCGAATCTCATTGGGGAAATTTTGTTGCAATATTTTGATTGATCACTTGTGATATTCCTGAATTCCCCCTGTGGAAAAATAAAATATATCTACTTCTTTGAAAAGCTTCACACAATTTAGTAGTAAGTTAATAGTTTTTTAATTATGCTGCCGAATGTCATTTGGGAAATTTTGTTGCAATATTCTGATTGATCACTTGTGATATTCCTGAATTCACCCTGTGGGTAGGGGGCTAGAATTTACTCACCGTCTGACTCCGCGTGGAGTAAAAGTCTTCTAAAGGGGGTCACTTCGCGTTGGTGGTTCCGAGTTCTGTCACTGGGGTTCACTTGTGGGCTCCTATACGGAATCGGGATTGCTCCGGCGGTGCCCAATCCGTCACTGGGAGCCTACGGTGGGGCCCCATACGGAACCGGAAGCCTGGAGGACCAGCCCGCCGCGTATCGTTTTCTCACATTCATTTTCATTCGCTCGCGTTTCGTTTTCGAGGGACAAGTCATTACATAAACCCCATAGGGAATAGGGCAAAAAAATATTCCTGAGTCCTCCACTGGCTAGCATCACTCGTAAAAGGAATAAACCAGGAAATTCAAGAATGTGAATCAACGGGCGTATCCGAAAGTCCTAAAGTTGTGATTGCCGGAATTTGCATATTTTAGTTAATAGAATTTATAAAAATATTTGAAAGATTATGACTGACCGCGTTGATGAAGTCGGTAGGATATCGCTTGGAAGCATATTATGTGTGAGGATCCCGCAGCGTATGGCCGAAATAAAAATGTGTATCGATAAATTTTAGTAAGACAATCTAACACTAACTAACGTTAACCGGCAAAAACAAAACCGGAACTTTTATCTAGAAGTGACGAATAAGTATTAGATTGAAAACGACAAAAACGATGTTAGAAACTTATGCTAATAAATTGAATAAATTCTCAAACAGTTAAGATAAAAAAAAAAAAAATATAAATTTATTAGACTCAAACACTTACAAAAGTGTTAATTAAAGCTTTATTTAAACAAAATAAAGCACAATAAAATAAACAACAAAACTTATTTAATCCAATTCAAATATCCAAAAATCCACAAGAAACTTACCTTAAATACTAATTAATTCTACTACCTCCACCACTGATACAAACTTCAAACAATCGTCGATCTTTACAAGAAACTCAAATGTCACCTTTGCCAATTTTACGCCAAGACAACACCTTGTCTTTTCTTTGAGTTCTATATCCAAGTGATGTACAGTCCCGTGTAGCTTCATTTACATACTTATACGTAACAAGTTTAAGTTATCAGCTTAGAGTAATTCATTTGTGTCATCACTTTACAATTAATTTATTCCGAACAAAACATCGACATGGATCATTCTTACATTCGCATATCGGACCAGTGGTAAATTTAGTTAAATTAGATGATGACATCATTACCCAGGACAGCTCTTCTGGAGGACGGTTCCGATTCCGTATCACGTGATTGCTTAACGTGGAGACGGAGAACGTGGGAAGTTAAGTAACTTTTAAACTAAAATATAAGGAGAACATGGGAAGTAAGTTAACTTTTAAACTAAAATATAATACGTTAAAATAATAAGAAAATAACGATAAATATAAGAAAAGAGTGCGTATAAAATAAAAAACAGGTCAAAGTCAACTTCCTCACAGACTTACTTCTATCTCTTATTCTTTCCTTTCTTTTTCTACTTCATTCTTCTTTTTCAAGGGTAAAACCATTGAGTACGCACTCTATTGCTTTGTTTGAATGAATGAATGAATGAATCCAGCTAAAGTGATGCTGTGTGCCTACATAAGATTCTTGGATTATTGTGAGAATTTCTGCATTGCGGTGCATCAGGCAGCATGGCATTGCCTATCTGATGCACTTATATAAATGCAGGTTGGAGTTGGCAGTGCGACGCACTTGATTGCATCAGGTGAAGTAAAATTTACTTTATTCGAAAGCGAGATTGATGTCAGTGCATGACATTATCTTTAGGATGACATAGCTTCAGAAAATATCAAGTTAATGAATAGCAATAAATTTTTATAATTTTGTTATTGAATAACTGTTTTCTAAAAAAATTTCATATTAACACAGTAAAAATTCCATTAGAATATGTCTACGTCATATGGCTCCCAAGAGACCATTCAAAATTTCGTTTTCCTTATAGATGAGTTGAGTAATCTATAGGGAAAACAAAAACATTGTATTCAAATCTTTGATCATATTTTAAAATGAGTGGATCATCCTAATGATGATGTCACACACCATTAGGATGAGATGTGCAATCTGATTTCTAGACGTTAAAGCGTGCGATCTCGAAGTTTTGATTTTGCTTACGATGAACTTTTTTGATAGACTACAGTTATTTTTCAGTACAGATTTTAATATTATTTTGTGGTGTTGTATGATTTAAAGCAAGTGTGTCAAACTTGCGGCCCACGGGCCGCATGCGGCCCACAATGACTATATTTGCGGCCCAGCCAACAAAACGTACACAATAATAACAATGACCATATTTTTTTCAATGTTTGCACGTATGTAGTGAAACTACACTCTGTAAAATAAGTAGAAGAACACAAGAAAACTTTTCACAAAACGTAAAAGAAAGGATTTTTTTATTCATGAAAAGTTTCATGAAAATTTTATTAAATTAACAGTTTCACCAATCATTATTGTATAATAATTAAATTTTTTACAAACTGAATCTCTACTAACTCTAAATAACTATAATTATTAATCTCAAATTATTAAAATAATTTGAGATTAATAATTATAGTTTTATACAATTTTTTGAAATTTTGATTTTTAAGATTTATAATTTTGTTTTCATAGTATTTTTATTACACTTTAAATAAAATCATTAAATTTATTTTTAAAAATCAATAATTTGATTATCTTTAGCTTTTCTTCTGAAAATTAAATTAAAATCCTTTAGAATCAGTTACTTTATGAATTTATAGTTAATACAATCAAGTTTATTGCCATGTGTGAAAGTGTTTGTATTAGATATTTTTATACATGGTTTATTTCATTTTGTATTCTTATATGATGATAAATAGTTAAAATTGAGAATCTTACTTTTTTGTTTAATTTTTAATTAAAACTTTTTTATGAGACTAGACTAATGATTGTCTTTTTTGTATGAACATATACTGTGAAAATTGAAAAAAAAAAAAAAAAAAAAGAAGTTTTGGTGGCATGCATGAAGGGTTACAAAAAAAAAAAAAAAAAAAAAACAGAAGTTTTGGTGGCATGCATGAAGGGTTACAAGTGAACACTTTAGTATCCTTTAGATTACTTTTGCTATTGTTGAGTGTCAAAACTTTTCTTATCAAGAAGCTGGATTTCTTTTCATTAAATAATGATACCATATAATTGTTAGTTGGTTAAATATCAGTAATTTCTAAATTTAAGTTTTCTTTAAAATATCATTCTTAAATGTTATGGGGAAAACAGGAAACAATGGATTGAATTTCAGTGACACTCATTTTTGATATACAGGTAATCCTTGATTTACAGGGTTTGGTTTGAACTTCACCATTGTAAATTGGAAATGCCCAAAGTTTATGAATTGTCCATTCAATATTTATTATTGCACTCCATTTTTTGTACATCAGATCATTGTTCTAACTTTATAAATTCACAGAATTTATAGTGTGTTCAGAATGTGTGAATCACAGAATTTAGTGATATTGCCATTGTAAATCAAGGACTATCTTTGTTTCATATATGCGAGTAATATCATTTCTATTATATGGCTATTCATATTGAAAAAATACAAGTTGTAAAAATAAACTGATAAAAATTGAATTTTGACTATTATTACAATAGTCAAAATTCACAGCTTAATCTTGGAGCAGAGTAATAAGTGAGTTCTATTTCAATTAATAGTTTATATCTCTCCTAAAAATTCACTGAGTTCAGATATCAGTTATATATATGTCATTAATGTCATCGTTAGTTTTCTTGAGAAAAGTTGTCATATAGTATGGGTAAAATTTTTCAAAAATATTTAATGAATATATTAGAAATCATTAAAAGGATGGGACCTAATTACATTTTATCAAATGTAACAGCTATCAATTTTGATTATCATATAAAAACATCCTATTAAAAATTGAGTTAAAAAAGGCAGATATTAAAATAATAAGTATAGAATCAATTTATGTAGAAAATCTGTGAAAACAGGATACAACTATCTTAGCTGAGCTTATTACTAGAATTTTATTGTCAAATTGTGAGAAACAATGTTTTAAATGAGAATTTTTATCTAACTCTTTTCAAGACAAAAAATTAAAAATACTTTTCATTAATAACCATATTTTCAAAACTGGTACTTTTCATTTATATGAGTTCTCAAAACATTGCCTATATAGTGTAGATTTCATTTATTAATCAAAATTTGTCAGCATATATATCTTTAAACAATTTATAGGTTATTACTGTTCTACAGCACAGTTATTGACATTCATCAATATAAAATAAATTTAATAAATTTATTAATATAATTCAAAATTTCAAATTATATCAAAATCCCCAGTCATAATTTTCATTATCTGAAATTTAAACATATCTGCTTTTGAAATAAGATAAGTTATCCAAATATTAAAATAGACTTTTTTGATATCAAATTATGTAACAAAATACAGTAAATTTGACAAACTAAAAAAATCATTTTCTGAAGAAATACTGTAAATGAATTTGTTTGTGCTGTTTTCAAATGAATAATTGTTTATGAATTTTTTTAAATATTAAATGATTTTTAACAATAATCATTTTATTTAAATTGAGGCTAAATTTATTAAAAAAATAAAAAATAAATTCAGATAAGATTAGTTAAAAGATATGATGTATATTTATTAATATTAGTTTATATTTTGTATCACTTTTGGCCTGATAAAGTCATCTTAGGCAATAAAACATAAAGGAAAATATCTTACACTTAAACCAAGTGAGATTTTGATATAATTTGAAATTTTGAATTATATTAATAAATTTATTAAATTTATTTTATATTTCTTAGCAACCATCTTTTTCAATAAAAAGTCAAGATTGAAAATTTCCCTTATAATTAATAATTTCAAAATTTTTCTCTATAATTTTTTTTAATAAGTCACACGGAAAAAATTATGCAGTAGGCACATTATGCAAATAATTTATTATAATAAATCAAAAAATTCTTTTTAAAAGTAATTTGAATTTTTATAATATACTTTTCCTGTGTTATTTTCTTAGTATTTATTTGTATACAGAGAGTTCAAAAGAATCCTTAGAAACTTTTTTTTTTCATTAGAAACATTAGAAAATAATTCATCCTACGAATTAATAAATTCAGATAATTTCCTTTAAAAACATAAGTATTTTATCAAATTGATTGATTAATAACGACCTATTACATCAGAATGTTACAAAATATTAGGTACCTACGTAATTAATTTTGTAAAAACAAATTTACAACTTAATGTGAATGATGAAATTTGCTATGTTCATGGTTAATTATATCATCAAAATTTGGAATAACTCTGTAGTGTATGTATACACTAGTGACAGTATCCATTATTATATTTTTTCTTTTCGACTAGAATTTTACAAATGTGGGCCTTGAAACTGTAATGTATTCTAGTTTATGCGGCAGGTCATATAAGATGCCTTCATAGGCCGGATCCGGCCTTCGGGCCACCTTTTGCCCACCCCTGCTTTACAGTATAGGATATGTACAGTACTATGTATATAGAAAACATGTCCATCTGCTGTTCTGATCCTCTATTTTGAGTTCTCTGTAAACACAATGTACACAGCTTACTGTACAGTATCCTTATTTCAAAGGATATACTGTACAGTAATCCTTTGAAAATAAGGAATAAAGTAAATGATGAAAATGATCTGGTTCTTAAAATTTCCTACAACCTAGATGTGAATCCAGGCTTAAAGAGACACAATGCTTAACCATTAACTCCATCTCTCTCACCTGCTGGTTATGAATGAATCCAGGGAACTTTTAATACTGTATATAAAGTACTGATGAACTTCAGGATGTAAGTCACCTTACATGCCCTTGAAATGTATGACCAGGAAGTGTGACAAGTGATATTCGTCTGGCGGACAAGAGAGAGCTTGAAACTCGTGCCACACTATATAAAGCCCCCAGGTCACACTACCTGACGGTCGTTGAGGTATACATTTAATCTCCCTACAGTAGTATCTCCCCCCAGTGAGGGAGCGAATGATACAAGAGATTACAGTAAATTAAAAAAATATTTTACATATATATAAGATAAGGTATTACATAGAGACATTATAACTATACAAAATATTTATGATGAAAAAGGTTACATAACTACTGATGAGTGCTGATTTATACATATGTCGTTTAAAATTTTTTAGGGGTGTTTGATGGTGATTGACTTAAAGTATGTTTAGTCCATTTCCGTGATTAACCTCTTACAGAATTTTATTTGCCGACCAGATTTAGTTGTTTGTGTGCTGTTTCATTCTACATCAGACTTTGACAAGGGATTTTTTTGTGATAATTTGGGATGCGCTTGAATTTGAGGTTGTACTGCTAGAGGTGAATCTGTAAGGAGGAAGGCTGGCTTGACTCTGTTTAATGAAACACAGCTTTTTCTTCCATTTACCTCAACTGTGATCATTTTGTCACCTCTTGATAGCACTTTATGTAGACCAGTGTATGGCTGGGACAAAGGTGGTAACAGTTTGTCTATCCTAAGAAATACATGTGAGCAGGACTTCAGTTCAGGGTGCACAAAAATGTTTGCTTTGACATGTGTAACTGTGGGGCATGGTGATATGTTGTTCATTCTGTTTCTAAGTGTTTGAATGAAATCAGAAGCTGAGAACTGTGGATGTTTAGAACTGGAGATTCAGCTGGAAGTCATAATGTTGTTCCATATACCAGTTTGGCATTTGATGCTTGTATGTCCAGTTTAACTCTGGCTCTTATTCCCAGCAGAACTGCAGGCAAAGTTTCAGTCCACTTATGGTTTTCGTGAGCTTTAAGCGAAGACTTTAGCACTCTGTGAAACCGTTCTACTAGATCAGGGGTGGCCAACTTGTTTGTCATTAAGATCGACTTTATATGTTAACAATGAGTTTGCGATCTACCTTCAAAATTCTTCATTTGATGATGAGAGTACAGATAGGAACCAAAACCACATATCCCAAAACGAAATTAGCCCAAAACGAGATATCTGGCAACGGCGACGGTTTTTTCCTTTTATTTTACTCATAAATCTCAAACACAATATTTCACTTCAACTCTCACAACTGTTAATTCATAGGCGCCATGTTGGCATCGTCAGCGAATTTAGAATTTTGTCTAAATGCTCTGCCGCTACCGGCTATTCTGTTTTGGGCCATACTCAGCAATAAAGCAAAAGTTTGGCTTTAGTTGTCTAGAGAAGGCACTATACAGTAAGAGAGTCATCTGATAAGTTACGAAGATCGACTAAAAATCGTCACGCGATCGACCAGTCGATCGCGTGTTATACAGTAATGTTTTTTCTTTTCACTTATTCCTTAGTCCTATAGATTATATTCCAAAAATTATGGTAATAAGAATTTTATTTTAGGAATTTTCTTATTTCTGATAAATTTTTATAGGTATACTTATTAACATACAATTTTAATATACAATATTTTTCTTTATAGATATGTGATATTTGGATGACAACATTATTATCACATATACCAAATGTATTACTCACAGCAGTAAGTAAAAATTAATATTTTTCTTATTCTGTTTTATAGCATTGGTTGTATCATAATAATAAATATACTAATGTAGTTTAAAAATAGATAACAATACTATAATAAAACTTGATTATGTGTCACAGGGCTGAGAAATTGCTCTTTATAAATCTTATTCATTATTTCCAAAAACTAAAATCATATGTATGTATATAAATTATTTTTCATGTCTTTTTATGAATTAATATCATATTTATCTCACTTAATTTCTCATTTTTTACTCTATTTTTGAAATTTTAAAATATGAAAAAGTAAATAATATGCAAAATTTAGAAAAAAATATTTATAAAAATCATGAAAGTTAAATATTGATTTGCACTTAGGATGATCAGTGTTGATTTGTTGCTCTTTCATCAATTGTGATGAAACTTTGTATATTTCAGTTTTGATTTTACTATTCTGATTTTTAACTTTGTTTGGATTATGCTTAAATGGTGAATCAAATTAAAGAAGAATATTTTTTAAATATTTTTGGCAATTGCTAATGGCTAATATATGGGGCAATTAAATATTGAAAAAGTTTTGTTAGATTTTAAGATTTGCCATTCCAGTTGTAATGCACTGTCATTAAACTTTAATGCCAATCTCATGAACTATATATACTCTTAATAAAGATCATTCTGATTCTATAAAAATAATTAGATATTCATGACTGCTCATAAATTAGGCAGTTTATCATTACAGATCAGAAGGACCAGGCCCCATTGTTAATTTTTTCAAACAATCCAAATTATTCACTTACTGAAAAAATCTTGATTAACAAATTATTTATTTTTTTGATAATCTGAATTATTGTTATTAAAAATAAAAATCATTTTTCATGAAAAAATATATTTTTTATTGCATTCTACCATACCATACAGAGCATTAGGGACAACTCCATTTGGTATCTGGTCCAGTGTATTCTTAACTGCTTAATTCTCTGTAGGATTGTGCACATCACTACATGTTTTATAATCTTTTGCAATTTATATTTTTACTGATTTAATGATTTATAATTATTGCATTTATTTTTTAAGTTTATTGATACTAGGATTATCATAATTAAATATTTTGAATCTGTCATCATGATATTCTTTATAATTTTATTGATTTATAAACCTATATAAACAAATATATAAATCATTCAAAAATAAATATATTTGTTGCTTTATTATTTCTTAAAATCCTGATTTTCTATTATTAATCTAAATAACCTTTTTTTTAGCGTGGCATCACTATTTTTGGGACCACAAACTGCTACTGTCATAAATGAATATTTTCATGTGTATTTACATATCAGTTTACAGTATCAGTTACTACACAAATAGGATTGAGAATATATAAAGCAATTGCATTGCATCCTCTTCATGCTAATAGTGTGTCCTTTTGCAACTGCAAAATCCACCATTTTTTATTCCTAAGAACTATCTATTTATTCTTTATATTATTATTAAAAATACATGAATATATGTCGATATTCATATTTAAATTCATGCAAAAATATTAATTTATTGAGCACTTCATAAGTAAGATTGCAAAGTCGCGAATTTTAACGAATATCAATAATAATAATTATAAGCTAAACCTAACGATTTACACGACACTGCAAATTCAGAGTTCGGCCTGAGCTCAGGTCTTACTATTTTCTAAATTAAATATAATTAAATTCAAAACAATCTAACAACACTTAACGTCTAACCAGCAAAAACAAACAACTGGAAACTTACAACTAGAAGTATCAATAAAGTGTTAATCTAGAACGACAAAAAACGATGTTAGAAACTTTTGTTTTGAGAAATTATTCAATTTATTAGCATGTTAAATAACAAAAATATAAATTTATAGACTCAAAACACTTACAAAAATGTTAATTAAAGCTTTATTAAAACAAGAATAAAGCCACAATCAAATAAACAATGAAACTTATTTAATCTAATTCAAATATCAAAAAATCCAATTACAGTGAATTCCATTTAATTAAGACACCAGTTAATTGGGACAGCTGCATAATTGGGACAAATCTCAAAGAACGAAAACTAAACTAATAAACTAATGCATAATTTAAATACTTAATTGGGACAGTAGCAGAAAAGGAATTTTCAATTTTTGATATATTTTAGGGATTGTTCGAAAGTATGGCTACACATACATGCACTAATCTTTGCCAAGATGTCAAGAAAGGATTTTACACTCAAGTAAAATTGCTTGGCTGAATAAAATTAAAAGCCAGCCATTTAATACAAGCAATCGTAGACTCATAAACCAAAATCTACCATAGCACAAATCCTACAACAAGAAAATCAACTGGGTGAGGAGTGGGCATTACAGAAAGAAATTCCAGGAACATCCAAAAGAAAGCATGATAGAAAAGATCCAGAAGTGGAGGAGATCGGTAAAAAACTAATAATAATAATAATAATAATAATAATAATAATCATAACTAAAAAAATAATAATTAGGTACCTATTTTAATAAATCATTAAAATAGGTACCTAATTATTATATTTTTACTTATTATTTATTTACCTACGAAATACATATTTTATTTTAGAATTTATTACTTCGTTTAATTGGGACAGCCGCTTAATTGGGACAAATGGCTTAGCCCGATGTGTCCCAATTAAGCGGAATCCACTGTATTCACAAGAAATAAACCTTAAATGCTACTTAACTTCTAATACCTCTACCACCAAAACAAACTTCAAGCAGTCGTAGATCTATACAAGAATTCGAATGTCACTCAACCAATTTCACTTTAGAACCAACACCTCTATACGAACATCTTGCTGTGTTGTTGGTTGCATAGGCTTTTATATCCAGTGATGTACAGTCCCGTGTCGCTTCATTTACATAAATACACGTAACAAGTTTAAATTTATCAGTTTACAGAGTAATCAGTTCATGTCATCCTCTTTACAATTTAATTATATACCGAACAAAACATCAATATGAGATCATTCTTATATTCTCATATCAGATTAGTGGTAACACTTATTTAGATTAGATGAAGATGTCATTAGCCGAGAAAGTTCTTCTGAAAGACAGATGTCCGTCCGGAACACATGATTGTGAAATATTGACATGGGGAATGTGGAAGTAAGTCAACTCTTAAACTAAAATATAATACGATAGATGATATTGAAAATAATGATAAATAATAAAAGAGCATAACAAAATAAACAGAATAGGTCAGAATTCACTTCTTCACAAGATTAGAAATATACTGTATATGATCTTTTTAACGAGTAAGCATGGTGGCTGCTGTTATTAATATTAAATGAAAATATAACTTTCATTTAATATTAATTATTTTAATCAATACTTTTAAACAACAGTTTGTCCATTTTTTGATAGTTTTCATCAAATATTCTAAAATAGCCAAATGACCTACTTACTATTTTGGAATTAATCTGCAATTAAATTTTTATTAATTTATAGTTAGCCTATTCAGAAGGACTAGTATCATTCTAGTCTTATAAATTATCTAAATTAATTAATATTATAAACTTCCTGAAATGGAAATCTTGCAAAGTTGTGAATTTTAACAATACCAATAATATTAATTATAAACTAAACCTAATAGTTCTAACAACTCGACAAATCCAGAGTTCGGCTTGAGCTAAGGTCTTTCACTATGTTCTAAATTATAATAATTAAATCCAAAACAATCTAGCTAACTTTAATGTTTAACCAGCAAAAACAAAACAACCAGAAATATCAATTAAGTGTTAGATCGAAAACAACAAACAATGTTAGAGACTTTTACTAATAAATTGAATAAATTCGCAAAACAAGTTGAACAACAAAAAATATAAATTTATTAGACTCAAAACACTTACAAAAGTGTAAACAAAGCTTTATTTAAACACTAATAAAGTAGATTCAAATAATCAACAAAACTTATTTAATCAAAATTCAAATATCCAAAAATCCAATTATTCACAATAAATAACCTTAAATCTTATTTAAATTCTAATACCTCCATCACACTGATACAAACTTCAAGCAATTGTAGACCTTTACAAGAAATTTGAATGTCACTATTCCAGTTCTAGCTCAATACAAAGCCTCGCTGTGTCGTTGGCTACATAAGCTTTTATACAGAATGATTTACAGTTCCGTGTTGCTTCATTTACTTAAATTTGTGCAACAAGTTTAAATTTATTAGTTTACAAAGTAATCAATTCATGCCATCTTCTTTACAATTTAATTATAAACCAAACAAAACATCGATAAAAGATCATTCTTATTTTCTCATATCAGATCAGTGGTAAAATTATGTAGATGAGATGACATCACAAACCAAGAAAGCTCCCGTGGAAGAGGGATATCCGTTCCGTAAATACTATGACGGAACATGGAAGTAAGTTAACTCTTAAACAAAAATATAATATGATAAATAATATTGAATATAACAATAAATAATGTAATATAACAATAAATAATAATATTTAATGTAAATGTACTGGAGAGAGCTGGAGAAAAGAGGGAATTATTACTGTCAATTCTCAGGAGTAAGCTGTCATATTGTGGGCATATCCTCAGAGACAACAAATACTCCATTCCCCAACTCTGTATGGAAGACAAGATTGAAGGAAAGAGATCAAGAGGACGCAGGAGAAAGGGTTGGATTGATGATCTGAAGGAATGGATTGGACTTTCAACTGAAGAGATTATTCATGCAGCTAGAGACCGTGAGCTGTGGTATTTAATGGCAGCCAAACCTCCCAACTGGAGAAGGCACAGAGAGAGAGAGAGAGATAACAATAAATAATAAAAAGAGCATAATAAAATAATAGACAAGATAGGTCAGAGTTAATCGAAACGTGATACTGCTTTCTTAGGCAAATAACTAGAAAATGTAAAAAATAAACACAGCACTTTACAGCAGTCCCGTAAAAAAGCATTTCTTTATTGAAGTGAGTAATGCTTTTGACTAAATGACAGTCGTCGAGTTTAGCACGTGCAGGTTGACCTTGTTTTTCTTATGTTCAGAGATCAGGTTATAATTGGGAGAACAGAGTTGTTTGCTGGACGCCTGCAGTGTGTATCCATTTGAGTGCACGGAGCAGATGATGACTATCGTTTAGTCGAAAGCGTTACTCACTTCAATAAAGAAATGCTTTTTTACGGGACTGCTGTAAGTGCTGTGTTTATTTTTTACATTTTCTAGGTCAGAGTTAATCTCTTCATAATCTTCTGATTGAGTTATCATCTAATTAGAATACCAAAGTAAAATTCCTAGTTCAACTTTGAGTCAAGGCAAATTTTTACTTAAGAAAATTAGTCAAAAATTAAAGTTCAATTATTAAATATGAGATGCTACCATTATAGCATAAATTTAAAAAAATAATAATAGTATAAGGCTTCTTACTACAAAATATAAATAAAAGGATTAACAAGCATATTCAGTAAAATAAAATATTTAATTTAAAATATGAAAATAGGAAAAAAATACAAAAATATGAATTGTTTTGATTAAACAGTTTATCTTACTGAATATACTTGTTGATCCTTTTATTTAATAAAAATAATTATTAATTGCAATTTAATTTCAAAATAGTATTAGGAGTCATTTGGCTGATTTAGAATATTTGATTTTTTTTAATGTATGTAAATATGTATAATTACCCATATATGTATTTTTAATGATAGAATTGAAAAGAAATACAGGAATTTCTTAGTTTATGAGTTCCCAAGTTTACAAATTTTTTCAAATATGAATTATTAAAAAAGTTGAAAATATGAACATTAATTCCAATAAATAAATGCAAAACATATATAAAAAAGCATTTAAGATCATCAATATAGCTATATGCATTTATAGCAGACCAGTATCTGCTACAAAATTGGAAAAATCAAAATAGCAGATCAAGAATTGGAAGTAATATGTACTCTAGCTGCCATGTTTTATCAGTAAATTATGCAAATAACTTTCATTCCGAAATTGTTCTAAAGCATTATTCACTGTATAAAAGCTCATCTAATCATTTGTGAACTTCCTACAGATATTTTTTAAAGGTACACTCAGTCCTCGATTTACACGGTAGATATGTTCCTGGAAAAATCGTGCAAACCGAAACCGTGTAAAATGAGATGCATAATTCATACAAAATAGAAGGATATGTTCAATTAAACTGTAAACTGTGTCAATTGATCTAAAGAAGATAATGAAGAGTCAAAGATATGTTCTTTATAACCATTTAAAATGAGATATGGATTAAAGAAAAAAAGGGGATTGGTTCATTAATTTTTAGAGACAATTTAATGCTTATACTTTTTCAATTTATTTTTGAAAATGAAAACATAAACATTAATTAACATTGAATATGGTACAAAAAAAACTTAACAATATTCCATACAAATAAAAACAATAAAAGCATTCAAAATAAATAGGCAAGCTGCAAGTGTGAGTTGAGCTTAGTTGAACTGCGAGACTTGGACAGTAAAAGTTAATAGTGAGCGATAAATTGTGAAAGCTAAAGTGGACTAAGAAGAACTGTGAGTTATTCTGAATTAAAGTAAAGCGAAAGTGGACTAAGATGAACTGTGAGTTATTCTAATTAAAGACATAGATTAATGTTGTATGAGATAATTATTGGATTTTGTATTGTGAGGAAGTTGACTTTGACCTGTCCTACTTTTATTTTATTATGCACTCTATTATTTATAGATTACCCACTCGTATACAGTGCAATATATGATAAGCTGTGATGGAAGAGTTATTGGTAATGCATTCCTTTGTTTGCAAGAACCAAATGGTGCCTATAGTTAATGAAACTCTACTGAAATATGCAGCACCCAATATCGACGTATGTTGCAGCAAATCTGGAAAATTATCCAGATATCTGGTTGAATATTATTACAAAACGACCTTTGCTCCTCTTGTCAGAGAAGATTTTGTCCTTGTTATCGATGCTTGGACTGGACACACTAATTCAGAAATTTATGCAAGTATCTTTGGCCATCAAAATAACCGACCGGAATGCCGAATTGTAATAATTCCTGAAAAGT
>AYEL01058368.1:0-22000 GCA_000484575.1 Olivierus martensii
TATCAAGTTTTGCTCAAATTCGTTGGAAATTTCTCAATTGTCATGCAATATGTACTGTACATCTGAAATTTTCTGTTCTTAATACCGATTAAAAATTCATTGCATTCAAATTATTTTTTTGAAAACTCTTATTATGTATTGGCAAAGTTTCCTCCCTCTTTTTTAGCTGTTGTTGAGCTAATTGCATGTAAATATTTAAACCCTCATAAATCAGGCGAAAAAATTATATATAAGCTTTCTCAATACAACATTTTATTAAAAATTTAAAAACATATACAGTATATAATATTGAAAAAATAATTTATTAAGATATAGTAGTCATTACAAATTAACAATCTATTAGAGATATATTTGTATTTTACATTCAATAACAAACAACTAATCTAAAACATTAAACAATCCAAATTCAAAATAAAAGCATAGCAAAAGATGGATCTAATCAATAATGTTCAAAAACACAATTTGAAGTGTCAAAATTCCGTTCTGTGGATGCAATTACTACTTTTGCATATCAAAGTAATTGGTTTTTCTTAAATAATTACTGTTAATACAATAAAATTGAATCTCTAACAAAGATATATTCGTTTTCGATAGCTTGTACAGGCAAAATAAATGTGAAAGAATCTATTGATTTAAATGCAATTGTTAATGTGCTTTATAATATACGAGTCAATTAGTTAAATTAAGATCATATTTAAATAACAAAAATAGAAGAAAACAGATGATAGTACATTTGTTTTTATAATAGTAATTATGATTGTGCAATAAAATTGTCTTTAGTTTAAAATTAAACATATAATTTAAACTAATTCACACTAAAGAATCATATAATCGATTTTTCTATTTCATTCGGAAATAGAATTGTTGCAAAATCGATAACATCCTACATTATTAAGTAAGATATTGAACTCAATGCTTTAATAAAGATAAGTACTTATAACTTTAATAAAAGTTTTTGACGTGACGTATTGTTCTTTCACCGTAAAGTCGAGATTCAAGGCAAATTGAGGCATCATCTACAGTATTTTATAATTACGTTGTAGTGACATCATAATCATTTCAGGTTCCTCTTCATCTCAAGTACTATTGATAGATAATAAAGAATAATTCTCATCTACGGAAAATGTTTCTTTTGTGTAATTTCAGCCATCACAAAACGTTTTCTTCAATATTCTAATAGTATTTCAACCTTATACAATGCTGAATGTTCTTGCGACAATCAAAGAATGGAGCATCACCGAAATGTAAATAAATCTAACAACAATTAAATAAGCTTTTTCTCAATCTCCAAATATTCCGATTCCAGAAAAATTTATATCATTATTGGCAAAACGATGGCCATCGTCACACTTTGCAATGTCTAATGGATGGCGCAGACACTTCTTTGAGAATCTGTTGTCGTACTCTACATTCACACAAATATATCTTAAAAAATAGTATAATTATAAATTGCAGAATTTTCTTTTAATTTCATCTAACATATGCAGAGTTATCAGATGTTAAATATGTTTCATTAATTAAGCCTTACTTGTTTATTTCTTTATCATAATATTTTCAATTAACTATCCTTGTAACGTTTCAGAAATTGACAATATTTTTGAGTGACTTTGCTATTCCATCACAGTCTGAGATACACTGATAATATTAAATTTATAAAATGATAATTTTAATTAATTCTTTAATGATATCAAAACTACTTTTTTCCAATAAAATATGACCCTCAATTACTCACAGTGACAACAGAATAAGAGAAATTTCACTTGCATGTATCGGTTTTTTTTTAACCGAAATCACATGAAAAATATATAATTTCCAAAAAATTATCCAAGAACAATGCTAAAAAATTAGGATATATGTTGCAATTTAGATGGGCCACTTATATAAAGTTAATAGAAAATAAAACAATAGAGTTAATTTAAATAATAACATCTAAATCAGGTGTGTCCTACCTTTTGATTTCCTTGGGCCACATTTAAAGAAAAAAATTGTCTTGAGTGGCATATTACATATACTAATTCTAACGATACCCGATAATCAATAATTTAATAGATATTGTATAATATATGATATCCATCACAACAAATAAGCAAAAATAGCGTAGCATAATAATCTTCGACTTTTTTCATCCAGAAATTTTTTTAATCATTGAGAAGATTAAGAAGTTTTAATTATCGAAATAAGAAATATTTTAGAAAATGGAAATAGGAAATGTAGACAGGTATATAAATAATAAAAATTTCATCAACTTCATTAAGTACCATACGTAAAAATCACAATGTTTTAAGGAAGTTTAATATTTTATGTTGGACTGCATTCATTACAGCGCTGGGCAGCAGATTGGACACAGCTGATCTAAACTGAAACAAATACTGTAAATACTTAGTTCTGTATTTGTATTATATTTTGCACATTAAATTTTTCAATATAAATTTGTACGCATCTACGTTCCATGCAATTTTCTATAAAACCGATATTATCTAAACTTTAACATTATATTTTTTACAAACGTATTTAAAAGTTATCTAACTGCATCCCTAAGAGACGTATGAAAGAAAAAAGAAAAAGTGTTAAATTAAATTCATCACAACTGTTGAAATTAGGATTGTGTTTCGTTTAATGTCAATAGATTTCTTTCGATTCTTGCAGGGCATTTCTTCTGGCCAGTCACTCCAGTTAATTCAAGTATGGTGGAGAAAGTAGAATACAGACCATTAACCACCTATAAATTTTAGAATAACATTAAAATATGAATATATTTTAAATATTACTTAAAATTTAAAAATCATTAATGAAAAACGAATTAAATCCATTAATCTTTAATATATTTTATTAATATTCAATACACAGACTTAAAGGTAAATATGAAATTCTCACTCGAATGAAAAAATTTGTTTTAACAAAGAAAAATCCAGTTTTTCTCTATAATTTTTTTTAATAAGTCACACGGAAAAAATTATGCAGTAGGCACATTATGCAAATAATTTATTATAATAAATCAAAAAATTCTTTTTAAAAGTAATTTGAATTTTTATAATATACTTTTCCTGTGTTATTTTCTTAGTATTTATTTGTATACAGAGAGTTCAAAAGAATCCTTAGAAACTTTTTTTTTTCATTAGAAACATTAGAAAATAATTCATCCTACGAATTAATAAATTCAGATAATTTCCTTTAAAAACATAAGTATTTTATCAAATTGATTGATTAATAACGACCTATTACATCAGAATGTTACAAAATATTAGGTACCTACGTAATTAATTTTGAAAAAAAATTACAAACTTAATATGAATGATGAAATTTACTATGTTCATGGTTAATTATATCATCAACTTAATGTGAATGCTACCTACATAATTATTTTTGTAAAAACAAATTTACAACTTAATATGAAGGATGAAATTTGCTATGTTCATGGTTAATTATATCATCAAAATTTGGAATAACTCTGTAGTGTATACACTAGTGACAGTATCCATTATTATATTTTTTCTTTTCGACTAGAATTTTACAAATGTGGGCCTTGAAACTGTAATGTATTCTAGTTTATGCGGCAGGTCATATAAGATGCCTTCATAGGCCGGATCCGGCCTTCGGGCCACCTTTTGCCCACCCCTGCTTTACAGTATAGGATATGTACAGTACTATGTATATAGAAAACATGTCCATCTGCTGTTCTGATCCTCTATTTTGAGTTCTCTGTAAACACAATGTACACAGCTTACTGTACAGTATCCTTATTTCAAAGGATATACTGTACAGTAATCCTTTGAAAATAAGGAATAAAGTAAATGATGAAAATGATCTGGTTCTTAAAATTTCCTACAACCTAGATGTGAATCCAGGCTTAAAGAGACACAATGCTTAACCATTAACTCCATCTCTCTCACCTGCTGGTTATGAATGAATCCAGGGAACTTTTAATACTGTATATAAAGTACTGATGAACTTCAGGATGTAAGTCACCTTACATGCCCCTGGTGGATTGAGGAGGACAAATACAATACCAAAAGGAATATTTGTTTAGATGTTTCTATTGCTGGATATCAAAAGGCGTCTTATCAGGATTTGCCTATACCATTAACATAGGGAAGATCTCTTCTGCCAAATTTCTTGGTGGTTAGCGAGGGTGGTGGCTTAACTTTAGATAATTCCCATATTGCAATTTGTGTAGTAAAGTTATAATCAATTTCTTTTATTTTAAAGCTATTAAAATGGCTTCTGCATCGTTGCCAACTGCTCTCTCACTGACTTTTTTTTTTACATATTCAAAGATAATATTGCTGATTCAATATTAATTTTCTGTTGTTTTTTTGACATTATTTAAAATTTTGATGTTAAAATCACTTGCATGATAGTAAAAAAACAAATAAGATAGACATTGTCTAATAAAATTAACTTGAAAATTTAATTAAATACTGTAGATAAATTATAAATATTGAATGTAAACATTTTCTTATTGTCATTAGCAACTTAATAATTTTGGCTTTTGACCAAAATTTTATATAAATAAAATACCTATTCTGTCTAAAAACTAATATTACAATTTTTTCAATTGAAGGCACATATCATTTCTTCATTAAAATAACACGTCATTATTGTATGTATTGCCACTTGGATTCATTGTAATTCATAGAATTTTAAATTCAGTTGTATTTTAAAAATATTTTTTCTTGTCTTCATTTCAGAAGTTCAGATAAAATATTTTCAGATGCTTATAATGTGTGGGTTGAATTATTTTTAATACTCAATACATAATTGAGAGTTTTTAGACAACTATTATTTAAAACTGAAATTAAAATTTGTTTTGGAAATATGAAATTAACTTGCAATTTTTCAGTATACTAATTCAATTGAATAATGCATTTACAATTTGTTCTGTCAACATGAACACAAATTCTGTATCATTTTTTTTTAATAAACATTATTATTACAGTAGAGTCTCCCTAATCTGACACATATGGTTCTGGGGCTTGTTGGATTTCAAAGATTTGTTGGATTATTGGATGTTCAATGAAAAAATGGAATTACACAAATGAATATGCTCTGTTTATTAAAACTTTCCTGTCACTGACCAATTTTTTTTAATGTCATAAATGGTGACTCATCCAATACCATAAAACAAAGCCAAATTGCTAAACTTTTCTCTCAAGTCAAGTTTCTTAATTATATCACAGTCAATGTCTTGGGTTTTCGTTTTGCACTTTTTACCAATTTGTGACATTATGTAAAGATAAACAATAAACACTGACACTGTAAAAACACTACAGTAATCAGTGTACCGCACTTAAAAGTTAGTCCAACTATAAGCCTGAGCAACAAACAAATGGTGACTGACAATTTTGTTTATGTCAGTTTCTCTTTCTCGAACATTGATAAATGGCGACATGAAAATTTTATGTGAGCGGTGCGACAGTTTGTGGAATGTCAGACTACTGGAAATGTCGGATTGGCAAAGCGTTGGATTACAGAGACTCAACTGTATTATTATTATTTTCAAATAGAATTGTAAATTTTACAATGATTGAAAATGTTTTTATCATTTACCTTCTTAATTTTCCAAACTTATCATTTACAAATTTGAAACTATTGGTGTGCCAGAGCAGTAATCTTTTTAGTAACTACTATCTACCCTATTACATTTAAAAATAATCTTACATATTTAGAAAAAGTTAAAAGCATTAATTTATAAATAATAATTTTATCATAATTTCCCTTATAATAAAACTTTGCAAAATTTGAAAATATCTGAACTATTACAAAGATACTGATTAAATTGTAAATGTTCGATTTACTGTCATATTGTATCAGAAACATAATGAACATCATATAGAGCTAATAAGATTTATATAAATTAATTTTAAGAATAACAAATCTGAGATTGCTTAATATTTTTTTTTATTATATAATTCATTGAACAGCCTATCAAAATAAACTTTATAATAACAATTATTTCCAGAATATAAAGCTGTTTTAATATATATACACATAACAAAAACAGTTTATATTAAGATTGTTTTAAAATTTGTTTTAAACATATTTTAGGAATGTAATAGCTTATATCATCGTTCCAATTGAGTTTTCTGTATGGCTTCCTCTACAGATTGGCGAAGAATTGAAATTACTTGCCGAGGATTATTACTATTTGTTACAGCTGTCCCAGAAACAATCATATTAGCTCCAGCCTATAAAAAAAAAATAAATTATATATATATATATTAACATATTGCATATATTTATAAGATTAATCAAAAGACTTTAATAATAATAATACAAGTAATTTTATTCGATCCAGGAAAAATTTTAATTACTAATGATTTATAATTATTTTTGCTGTTCTGTCAGTCAGTTTAATTTTCATTAATTTATTAAAATCATAATTGATCACTGAAGAGGCTTAAAACAGCTTAAATTGCATTTTTTATAGAACTATATAATAATTAAATTTAAAAAATAATGTTTATTATTGAGCGATGATTTATAAATTATTACTCAATATAACTTTTTTCTGAACATTGATGTATTCAATAAATGATGATTACAAAATGTAAAAATTATTTTTAGCTAAAATCTGAAATTTAATTTTTAACATGAATGCCAATAGATTTTTAGCTGTTTTTCCTACCAAATCCATTAATCATTTCCATAAGAATAATGATTTCTAAATTTTCATACACAGTCATAACATAAATAATTTTCAGGAATGTGTATTTTTGCTTGTCGTAATATATATCTTGTGATTATGTTCAAGATTCCTATCCCGAGAAAGAATTTCTTGAGTAAAATTCTTATAAAACATGGGAATTAAAACAAATTTATGAATTTGTATCTTAAAAATTTCATGAAGATGTTGCAGGGTCAAAATAATTAAACTAAGAGGATATTTCACATCACTTCTGCTAACTTTAGTTTCAAATAATCATAAAATAATACTTAACAAAACAGGCATAAAAAAACCTAACACCTAAATCAATAAATTATACAAAAATCATTCATTTTATTGCAATTTTAAATATTTCTATTATTGTAGATACTGTCACATTATGTCATAGGCAGATCTATGAAGCAAAGCCAAAACAAATATATGGTTTCTAACCCATTCAGTGGTTCACCAAAGTAAAAATGATGCCTGTGGTATATAGGGATGTGTATCAGAAATTAGGAATAGATAGAGAGCCCTCATTCATTCCCCAAAAATCCCACCTTCGCCCAATTGCCAGAGACAATATAGCACTCTTAGAAAATTACATAGCAGAAATAGAAGGATCCTAAATTTTTTCTAAGGAATATATCTGTTAGTCTAGATCAGGGGTCACCAAACATTTTTGCACAGTGGGCCGGATAACTGACAAAATGACAAGTGTGGGCCGCATAATCGTTATGTACAATACTTGCAAGCTAGAACGAAAGCTCTGAGAAAAAGACGAAAAACCAAGTTCAGCATTCCGTGGGGGTAATAATTATGGGTGAGTGGCATGCAATGCACAAAAAACGAGGACCACCAACATATTTATCTACTAAAAAAGTTATCAAAGAATGCAACGTTAGCAAAAAGATGCCTCGAGTAGTATCATTGGTCAAAGCATCCATATTAAAAAATTAATGTTAACAGATTTTAAAGGTAGAGGGCACTCTAATTTTAAGAAAATGAATTAAAAAATGCACACATTTGTAACCAAATCGAAGAGAAACTCGAAATTTCAAACACATTCTAGGTAAATTCATTTAAAGTATTTGTACACAAATATAGCTCTAGTGACTGAAGGGATTAAAATCCTGGGATAGTACAAAATAAGCAAACATTACAATAAACAAGAAAATCTAGATACAATATTTTAAAATTTAAAATAATAAATTTAAAGCACATAGCAGCAGCCAGGAGATCTACACAGGTGTGAAGATCTCCTAGTATTCTAAACATAATATTTAAATTAAAATTTTATCACAACGTCTCGTGTTCCATACATTTTATCAAGCAAATTCAAATACCGTTGGCGGGCTGGGTAAACTACAGCCCGCGGGCTGTAGTTTGGTGACCCCTGGTCTAAATATTCAAACATAGTGACATGTAAAAAATAAGCAGTTATATAGACTAAACTGCTCATATACATAAGACTGGGCACAAAAATTTCATTTTTGAAATTTTTGTATCCAAACACAGGAAACATTTAGTAGATAAACAAATAGATTATTTGTGTGTATTGAAAAGCTATTTTAATAAACACTGTCAGAAATTGTAAAATAAATACAATTATTTTTTAATATAATTAAAAGATTAAATAAAAACAAATATTGGGTTGTTTTATATTTTTTGTTTTTATTTTACATGATTTTTCCTGTCTCATTTTGTTTTTATCCTTATAATAAATAGATATTTTTTTTAATTGAACATTTTTTAGAATCCGAGATTCTTAAGAATGTCTGAAAAAGAATCTTGAATCTCAAGAAATAAATTAATTACTAATTCAGGAATCCCTGAATCTCTAGAAAGCAAAAAGTTCAAGAAAACACAATTGCTATATACAGTACACTCCCAAGTATCCGGTTCGCGACTATTTGGCCTCCGTACTATCCGGCCTAGTTTCCTTTAATCGTAATTAAATGAGGAATGCAAGGTGTTGCAAAGGCATTGGAAGCGGGCATCTGCTACAATCCTCCTACGTGTCATGTGCAAAATACAAGTTGTGACAGGAAAAGAGCAGTGTTCTGCTCGTTGTTCATTGTGTGAGGCCCGAGGACGATGTTGACAGGTGTTGGCCTAAAGAGCAGTGAGCGACGCTCGTAAGGACGGGTAATGAGAGTCAGCAGATAGAACAGAGACAACGTTTAACAAAAACAACTTCCTTTATTAGAGAGAGATCTTTAACATTTTTCTCTTAACCAAAGAGAAGTACCTGAATAAATACAATAGAACTCTGGCCAATCCGGCCTGCCCTTCCGCCACATTAGGCCGGATACTGTATATCTATTATATAGACACACATGCTGCTTTTTTTTAAACTTTTTAATCATGTACTCCTTTATCAGAAGAGACCTTCTACCATTAAGTCTCTGTTAGACTTAATGGTAGAAAGTTGTGATCCTGAATACATCCTTAGGATGCAACTTGATTTTATATTCTTTAAATCAAAAACTAGAACTATTTAACTGCCTGTAGCTACACATTTCTTATTTGTGTGTGTGCAAAATTTGAAATTCTTAATTTTTATAAATACAGTACACACTCCTTGAATTACAAAAGTAATTTGTACATAACTCAAATAATAATGTTATTTGGTCCCTAAAAGTAGTGAAAATAACTTTCAGTATTTTGTAATGTATTGAACCAAATAGAAGTTTCTTATTTCAAGATTTGAACAAAAAATTCCAATTATAAAAACAGGATTTTTTCTGTAATTGTGGACAATCTTCAGGTCACTTTGAGCTACATAGGAGAATCTCAAATACTTGAGAGCCACAATTAGTTTTTTCAAGTAATCTTAATAGTTTCAAAAATTACTTATTATAGAGGGTGTCCCAAAAGTATCTATTTTTGTGAAATAGGACACTTTTTAAAAAACTCAAGTCTATTAATGCTTATCATGTTTAAAATGTGCTAAAAGTATACTAAATTTTATTTTGTGTTCCAGAATTAACTATTTTGCAACTCTGTTATGATTACAAAAAAGATTATTCATAAAAACAACAATAAAGAAAAAAAGAGAGTTATAAATCTTATATCAAAACTTTATCGAAAACTTTCAACATGTGCTTCATCCATATCCCTGTAAATTTCAAATCTATTCTTATCATTATGAAACACGTTCTGAAATTCTTTAGTATACTTTTAGCACATTTTAAAGTGTTTCAGAATGCTAAGGATTAGATTTGAAATTTGCAGGGATACGGATGGAGCACATGTTGAAAGTTTTGATATAAGATTTTAAAATCATAATTGATCACTGAAGAGGCTTAAAACAGCTTAAATTGCATTTTTTATAGAACTATATAATAATTAAATTTAAAAAATAATGTTTATTATTGAGCGATGATTTATAAATTATTACTCAATATAACTTTTTTCTGAACATTGATGTATTCAATAAATGATGATTACAAAATGTAAAAATTATTTTTAGCTAAAATCTGAAATTTAATTTTTAACATGAATGCCAATAGATTTTTAGCTGTTTTTCCTACCAAATCCATTAATCATTTCCATAAGAATAATGATTTCTAAATTTTCATACACAGTCATAACATAAATAATTTTCAGGAATGTGTATTTTTGCTTGTCGTAATATATATCTTGTGATTATGTTCAAGATTCCTATCCCGAGAAAGAATTTCTTGAGTAAAATTCTTATAAAACATGGGAATTAAAACAAATTTATGAATTTGTATCTTAAAAATTTCATGAAGATGTTGCAGGGTCAAAATAATTAAACTAAGAGGATATTTCACATCACTTCTGCTAACTTTAGTTTCAAATAATCATAAAATAATACTTAACAAAACAGGCATAAAAAAACCTAACACCTAAATCAATAAATTATACAAAAATCATTCATTTTATTGCAATTTTAAATATTTCTATTATTGTAGATACTGTCACATTATGTCATAGGCAGATCTATGAAGCAAAGCCAAAACAAATATATGGTTTCTAACCCATTCAGTGGTTCACCAAAGTAAAAATGATGCCTGTGGTATATAGGGATGTGTATCAGAAATTAGGAATAGATAGAGAGCCCTCATTCATTCCCCAAAAATCCCACCTTCGCCCAATTGCCAGAGACAATATAGCACTCTTAGAAAATTACATAGCAGAAATAGAAGGATCCTAAATTTTTTCTAAGGAATATATCTGTTAGTCTAGATCAGGGGTCACCAAACATTTTTGCACAGTGGGCCGGATAACTGACAAAATGACAAGTGTGGGCCGCATAATCGTTATGTACAATACTTGCAAGCTAGAACGAAAGCTCTGAGAAAAAGACGAAAAACCAAGTTCAGCATTCCGTGGGGGTAATAATTATGGGTGAGTGGCATGCAATGCACAAAAAACGAGGACCACCAACATATTTATCTACTAAAAAAGTTATCAAAGAATGCAACGTTAGCAAAAAGATGCCTCGAGTAGTATCATTGGTCAAAGCATCCATATTAAAAAATTAATGTTAACAGATTTTAAAGGTAGAGGGCACTCTAATTTTAAGAAAATGAATTAAAAAATGCACACATTCGTAACCAAATCGAAGAGAAACTCGAAATTTCAAACACATTCTAGGTAAATTCATTTAAAGTATTTGTACACAAATATAGCTCTAGTGACTGAAGGGATTAAAATCCTGGGATAGTACAAAATAAGCAAACATTACAATAAACAAGAAAATCTAGATACAATATTTTAAAATTTAAAACAATAAATATAAAGCACATAGCAGCAGCCAGGAGATCTACACAGGTGTGAAGATCTCCTAGTATTCTAAACATAATATTTAAATTAAAATTTTATCACGTCTCGTGTTCCATACATTTTATCAAGCAAATTCAAATACCGTTGGCGGGCTGGGTAAACTACAGCCCGCGGGCTGTAGTTTGGTGACCCCTGGTCTAAATATTCAAACATAGTGACATGTAAAAAATAAGCAGTTATATAGACTAAACTGCTCATATACATAAGACTGGGCACAAAAATTTCATTTTTGAAATTTTTGTATCCAAACACAGGAAACATTTAGTAGATAAACAAATAGATTATTTGTGTGTATTGAAAAGCTATTTTAATAAACACTGTCAGAAATTGTAAAATAAATACAATTATTTTTTAATATAATTAAAAGATTAAATAAAAACAAATATTGGGTTGTTTTATATTTTTTGTTTTTATTTTACATGATTTTTCCTGTCTCATTTTGTTTTTATCCTTATAATAAATAGATATTTTTTTTAATTGAACATTTTTTAGAATCCGAGATTCTTAAGAATGTCTGAAAAAGAATCTTGAATCTCAAGAAATAAATTAATTACTAATTCAGGAATCCCTGAATCTCTAGAAAGCAAAAAGTTCAAGAAAACACAATTGCTATATACAGTACACTCCCAAGTATCCGGTTCGCGACTATTTGGCCTCCGTACTATCCGGCCTAGTTTCCTTTAATCGTAATTAAATGAGGAATGCAAGGTGTTGCAAAGGCATTGGAAGCGGGCATCTGCTACAATCCTCCTATGTGTCATGTGCAAAATACAAGTTGTGACAGGAAAAGAGCAGTGTTCTGCTTGTTGTTCATTGTGTGAGGCCCGAGGATGATGTTGACAGGTGTTGGCCTAAAGAGCAGTGAGCGACGCTCGTAAGGACGGGTAATGAGAGTCAGCAGATAGAACAGAGACAACGTTTAACAAAAACAACTTCCTTTATTAGAGAGAGTTTTTAACATTTTTCTCTTAACCAAAGAGAAGTACCTGATAAATACAATAGAACTCTGGCCAATCCGGCCTGCCCTTCCGCCACATTAGGCCGGATACTGTATATCTATTATATAGACACACATGCTGCTTTTTTTTAAACTTTTTAATCATGTACTCCTTTATCAGAAGAGACCTTCTACCATTAAGTCTCTGTTAGACTTAATGGTAGAAAGTTGTGATCCTGAATACATCCTTAGGATGCAACTTGATTTTATATTCTTTAAATCAAAAACTAGAACTATTTAACTGCCTGTAGCTACACATTTCTTATTTGTGTGTGTGCAAAATTTGAAATTCTTAATTTTTATAAATACAGTACACACTCCTTGAATTACAAAAGTAATTTGTACATAACTCAAATAATAATGTTATTTGGTCCCTAAAAGTAGTGAAAATAACTTTCAGTATTTTGTAATGTATTGAACCAAATAGAAGTTTCTTATTTCAAGATTTGAACAAAAAATTCCAATTATAAAAACAGGATTTTTTCTGTAATTGTGGACAATCTTCAGGTCACTTTGAGCTACATAGGAGAATC
The DNA here is from genome assembly GCA_000484575.1 of Olivierus martensii. Lineage (NCBI taxonomy): Eukaryota > Metazoa > Arthropoda > Arachnida > Scorpiones > Buthidae > Olivierus > Olivierus martensii. The sequence goes on from AYEL01058368.1 coordinate 12,989, forward strand.
TCAAATACTTGAGAGCCACAATTAGTTTTTTCAAGTAATCTTAATAGTTTCAAAAATTACTTATTATAGAGGGTGTCCCAAAAGTATCTATTTTTGTGAAATAGGACACTTTTTAAAAAACTCAAGTCTATTAATGCTTATCATGTTTAAAATGTGCTAAAAGTATACTAAATTTTATTTTGTGTTCCAGAATTAACTATTTTGCAACTCTGTTATGATTACAAAAAAGATTATTCATAAAAACAACAATAAAGAAAAAAAGAGAGTTATAAATCTTATATCAAAACTTTATCGAAAACTTTCAACATGTGCTTCATCCATATCCCTGTAAATTTCAAATCTATTCTTATCATTATGAAACACGTTCTGAAATTCTTTAGTATACTTTTAGCACATTTTAAAGTGTTTCAGAATGCTAAGGATTAGATTTGAAATTTGCAGGGATACGGATGGAGCACATGTTGAAAGTTTTGATATAAGATTTATATCAAAACTTTTTTTCCCTTTAGTATTGTTTTTTTATGAATAAATAATTTTTTGTAATCATAATTGAGTTGCAAATTGGAACACCCTATACATACAAAAATAAAATTCAGTATACTTTTAGCATATTTTAAAACATGATAGACTTTTTTTTTTTTTTAATGTTTATTTCACAAAAATAGGTACTTACTTTTGGGACACCCTGTATATTTCACATAGAATCACACTACTTTTTACAACAAATGAACAAATTATAAATATATTATTTTTTAAATTAAATAGATAGATATTTGCTTTATATGAGCTATTGACTTTCATGATATAGAGTCAATTAAAGGTACTAAAGAACTGCATGTGGCTCGCAAATGCCATGGTCAAATTGCGGTTTGTCATCACATGGCTATATATTATTATCACCATGGCTCTATATTATATATATACAGTCGATTCTTGTTATTCGTTGTAGTTATGGTCTGTAAATTCTTTGTGAATACTGAATTAGCAAATACTGAACCATTGTGCCTATGGGGAAATATAGAGTTAGGTTCCTGTGAACCTTTCTTCCCACATTTTCATCCTTGCTTTGTGTGTGTTTTACTGTTTAAATACACCTTATTTATTGTGTATTACAATACTTACAAATAATTACAGTATATGAAGTGTACAATACTATATGCAGTATTATAATTGCAGTAATTTTTATTTAATTTTTAAAAACATTAACTATGTAACATATAAAATCTTATTTTTGATGGGTAGTTGTTTGATGTTGCAGGATGTTTGGTGTGGCAGCTGATACATTGTCGTGTCTTTCTGAATTGCATTGGAAAACTGTGTCAGCCTTGTCTGTGTTGCTTTTTTCCTTAGATCTTCTAAAATCTTGGCATAAAGAGCAAATGTGCAGGAAGTTGTGTGCCTAAATTTGAGGCTGCGTTCAAGCATAGGGTCACATTCTTCTTTGTTATATGCGGTCTGTAAAGTAAGAAAGGATAGATGAGACTTTTCTGGTAGAACAACACAGAAACTATATTTGGTAACAAACAATGTTCTTTATTAGAGAGAGAGTTTACATTGGTACTTGCTTATTTCAAATGGAGATTATTATTTCTCAATGGCAAAAACTGACTAATATATCTACCACATAATTTAAGAGAAATCTGTATGTGTTTAACAAATTGTATTCTGTTAAAATTATCTAAATAAGAATTCTCAGGATTTGTATTCTTAGAAGAATTATGCAAAATCAAATTACAGTATATAATTATATTAAAAGCATAGTGTTTATAGCCTAATTTCAGGAATATATTAAATAACTATCACAATATAATGTACATTCACTGTTTATTTTACATTATGGTAGTTATATATGACATGCTATAATTTTGCCATTTTAGTTTATTATTAACAGTAAATATTATAATCATTGCTGTGATACTACTGTTAATTTAGTATATAGTACAAGTATTTGCACAATATAATAAATTACAGAAATGCTATTTTAAAATATTTTGTCATTAAACTTATTTAACTTTGTAAATATTTTATGAGAAATCCTATACTACTAAAATGATTCTTTTAAAATAATATAAATTGCAAACATTATTATACTCATTTGATTTCATTCTGTAATCAAATGAGTTTCAAACAATCAATGATATTTTTGAAACTACTAATTTTGTTTTTTAATGGTAAAATATGGAAGTTATCATTATTTATTATAAAACCAACAACAAAGAAACCTAAGCACTAAAATCATCCAGATTTTATCCTGGGTCTCCTCAAAGTTATAAAATAATCAAGAATTGAACCCAGGTTCCAAGATGGTAAGCAACTGCTTTATACATTTTTAATAAAATATTTCTAACCAATATGCTACAAAAATAGCAAAATTTGGAATATCATAAGTCAAGGACAACTTGTATTCTATGATATACTCAAAAGCACATTAATTAGGGAAATTGTTCTCAAACCAAACCAAATAGTCTAACTGGTAAGGTGTTGGTTGCTATCTCAAAGATCCCTGTTTGATTTCAGTGCAGTAACAAAATTTTATTTCGGGAAAATTATTTTAAAAATTATAATTATTAATTACTAAATGGTGCCACCTTAATTCAAAATTCTAAAAATTTGATTATTAACTCAATAGATAGTAGCACCATAACCTTGATTTGAAAATTAATTGTTAAAAAGTTTAATTCAGACTTATTCCACTAGGGGAGATTTGGCTGTAGTATTTGATTTATATTCTATGAATATTGATTTCACATTTTGTAATATAAACTGCATGTCCAATTGATTCAATCAATACTAATATAATATTAACAATAACCTCCTAACATTGGGAAATTTCCATAATGAATTCATTTCACACAGCACACATGAAAATATTAGTAGGCCAAATAATATAGATAATTGGAAGTGAAAGTTTTTATATAATTCAAATTTTGCAGGAGTCAGAAAAATCATTTCTTAACAAAAATTCTGAAGAAAGCTATGACTGAACTTAAACCAAATTATGGCACCATATTGTTCTCTGATTGAAAGACAGATAATATCGCATGGAAAAATATTTTCTAGTAATATAATACTTAAGATCAACAAATAATAAATAAACAAATCGGGTAACATGAAATTCTAAATATTATAAACTAACATATTTGGATATGTAACTTATTTATATCCAGTCTCCATAAAAAAACATTTTCCAATTGTTTTTTTCTGAAGTATAAAGCATAAATGTTTATTTTATTTGTTAGTGAATATCTGTATTATGCATGTTTACAGATTACAGATTCAAATTTTAGCAATTCATTACTGATGAATTAAATTGAATATATTTATGTTCATATTTCTGACACTGACTAGCTAACTTGGTCAAAATGTTCAGTTATTTTGCAAATGGGCTGATTTCAGAGAATGGCCATAATATAGTATATATATAGGCAATCTCCAATTTACATAGATCTATCCATATGCAAAATTATTTTTAAGTGAAGGATTCGGAAATGAATCCAGATCCTCCAAAATGGCAAGTAATTGATTTACCAGATGACTTATATTAAAGAATAAGCACATAACTATTTTTATGTTACATCATTGTGACACTACTGCTAAACATGTGCCTCTAATATATATATATTTTAACTTAAGTAGAGTTTCACAGAACAATCTGCCTACATAACTCTGAGATTGCTTTTATATCTTCTCTTGAGGTTATGTAATACTGAAATTACATAAAATTTTTGTAAATCCACTTTTAAGCAGGCTATGACTATGACTATATAAAAAGCAAGCCAGACCTGATTTTATTTAGTTCATTCCTCAACTTTGATTAGTTGCTGGGCAGTGTAAATTAAATCTAACAATATATTAATAAATTTAAATGCTCTAATTCGTTTATTAATTAGTATTTTAATTTTATATGACGCAATTTTCTATAATTTTTTTTAATTTGTAAATAATACACATAACGAAAATTTATTTGCATCTCTAAAAGCAGGATCTAATATAAAAATTTTTTATCAGAATTAAAATTAGTTATTTCCAACAAGCAATTAATTTAGTTTGTTTATAAAATAGAATTAAACATTTTTTAAAAATTAAATTTTCTAAAATTTGATATTACATGAAATAAAGAAAATAATATAATCAAAAAATTTCATAATAAAAACTCATTAAAAAATAATTCTTCAATCTGTATATATTATTAAGTAATTTTTATAAACATATTAAAAATTCACTTATCAGTTTGAATAAGAAATCAGTTAATAATATAGGCATACCTCTCTTTAAGATGTTTTACTAATTATGCTTTTCAATTATATTCTTTATTATTTTCAGCACTTGCTTTGCTCTTAAGGCAGCTTTTGATGGTTATATGCACATCAACTGAATCAAGCAAGTCAACCAGTGCCATTTTGTTAACCTGCACTCAATCTTTTTTATAAACCTAACACTATTGCACATTTAATAAATAATAGTAAATATGTTTTTAGGCTTTTATATGCACTGGAATGTAAAAAAAGGTTGTAATATGTTTTAAAGTAATATTTGATTTATGGTGGGTGGTCTGAAACCTAACCTGCCATAGTACTGAGTGTAGAAGTCAGCATATACTTTAATTCTGAAATAAAAGAAATTTATATAATAATGATCTATGTTTCGTACTGAAGATGGATAATGACCAAAAATGTTATAAATTTATATTAGAGTGGCTCATTGGTTTGCTTCAATGTGGCTCCATACCATGAAAGTCAATAGTAAATATGAAGCAAATACTTAATATATCTGTAATTTGTTTAACTTATTTTTTTTATCTATTGTAAAAAATAGTATGAATCTATACGAAATAAATGCATCTGAAATAAACAATTTTTAAATCATTAATATGATTACCTGAAAAACTGATGCTGTTCTCATTGATCCAGAAAAAAAATGCGTCTCTAGAATATTTGAGATTCTGCTATGTGGCCCTTAATAACATGAAGCTTAGCTTCCCGTTATATAGATTAATCAAGACAGCAATCACCCTATATTTTTAACCTAACAGAGGGTGTACATAGTTTTTATTAATCTAGACATCCAATTCTGTTTTTACATGATTTTGAATTACCAGGAATTAGAGAAAAAATTTCATTCTCTTTTTATAAGCTTTGTTTTGATTTAACATGATCGACTCAAATTCTAAGAAAAAAATTTTTCATATTGCAGTGAATATGGCATTTGCTTTGCATTATTCACCTCCATGTTGTTGTTTTTTGTTCCAATTATAAAAGAAATTTCTGGGGAATTTCCCTAATTATATGTATAACTTTAATAGGGAATTTGTTTTGTCTGTATTTGGAGTTTGGCATTTAAAGTGAAAAATACCTTTTTGATATTTAATATTATAAAAAATTTAATAAATGTTAAAATAAAATTCGTGCACGTATAAATTTATTAATTTTACTGGAAAGTCATAATTTTCAAATCATTTTGTCAAACATGATCTTAATGAAGAATGAGCTGGAAAGTTTCAATGTGATCTAAAGTTGTTAATGGCATCTTACTGAGAATTATATAATGGCCTAGCTAAAATACAAATGATTAATAACTAATTTTGTTCAAGAGATCACTGAAGAATTTCATCAATAGAGCAAAGACAATGACCAAGATATTTCTAGTGATAGCAGTGATGATATTGTCTTACATGAACATGTGTGTTTATTGTCAGAAAGTGGCAATGAATAAAATTTTGTTATGTGCAACTCATATTATTTTGCCTAATTTTTGTGTTTATGAATTAGTAACATGTTCTTTTTCTTTTCAAATGATAATTTACTTTACACATTTATATAAAAATGTATATATAATCGTTATGAAATAGAATCTTATCATTTTTAACATGATTTTTTCATACACACTGTATTGTATTACTTTTGTTGTTTTTTTAGATCTGGATCCAATCTTCTAATTTTCCACAGATACAGGAAAGTGTAAAAACAGAATCTATCGAATCTAATGTATCTATCATGTCAAAACAGAATTGCGTGTAATTATTAAATTGTAGTTTAATTCCAAATTAGCTCATTAGGGATATTTGGTTAGTATATTCCTCTAGTATGTTTTATTAAAAGCTAAGACTAGTTGGAAAAGGATAAGACAATCCAAAATCAGGATATCCCTAATTCTTGATTACTGAAATTGAGAATAAGGGATTCTTGATTTCGGTAATCAAGTAGTTTTATACAATTGAGAAAAAATGCTACAAATTTTTATTTTACATTGTTCTTATATCATGTTAAACAGAATTGTACTACAGTCAAACCCCGATAAGATGCCACCATCCGTTCGGCGAGATTTTGGCGGCTTATCGGGGTTGGCAGTTTATCAAAAACACATGTAGTATAGAAATGAAAATGAACTCTGAATTAATTAAATTTAATAAAAAACAGTACAAATGTACTGTATTTATTAAATTTAATTAATATATTTAGCATCCAAACTTAACATTTATAAAAATTATATACTTTAGAGTATAGTATAGGTACAGTATGATATAGAAAATATGTCCATTTGGTGTTCTGATCCTCTAATTTGAGATCTCTGTAAAGCACAAAGTACACAGCTTACTGTACAGTATCCTTATTTACTTGGTATGCAATAAACGATGGAAACGATTTGGTTCTTATGATCTTAAATTTTCTACAACCTAGGTGTGAACCAGGCTTAAAGACACATGATTAACGTTAACTCCATCTCTCCCACCCACTGGTTACAAATTATATACAATATTAAAAGCGCTCTGTATTTGAGTACTGATGAACTTTGGGATGTAAGTCAGCTTACATGCCCCTGGCAGATTAAGGAGGACAAATACAATACCAAAAGGAATATTTGTTCAGATATTTTTATTGGTGGATGGGCAGATGGCAACTTATCGGAGTTTGCCTATTCCATTAACATAGGGAAGATCCATTCCATCAAATTTCTTGGCGGTCAGTGAGGGTGGCGGCTTATTGAGGGCATCTTATCAGGGTTTGACTGTAACATAGCTAATTAAATTATACTATTAATATTTTTGTGCTATTCTTAATTTAAGAATAATGAAAAAATGTTTGTGTATTGTATTAAAATTCTCAACTTGTTGCACCATCAATATACAGCCATATATCCAATAGCCACCATAGATTATCTTTGCAAATGAATAGAACCAAAAATAGAAAAATATGAATTAAGTCAAAGAGTATAATGGTTACAGAGGAATTAGACGAAGAACTGAAAATGTCCTTTAGTTGTTTCTTCAGTTTATTAGAAAAGATTGATAAAATTTATTTACATAAATCTATAAGCTACTATGAACCTCATTCTAAGGAATTTTTGCCAAAACTGATTTTGTATTATTTACAATGTTGTTATTTCAAAACTAGATGACTAAGAAAAGAAAATATTACACACTGTAAAATAAGTAGAAGGACACAAGAAAAATTTTCACAAAACATTAAAAGAAAGGATTTTTTATTCGTGAAAAGTTTCATTTTCAATTGTCAGGGAATAAAGGGATAGGGATGAATATAAAAATAAATGACAATTGAAAATAATTTACAGAAATAGTAAATAATTTATATCACATCACAACTTGGCACTGTGAATAAATATGTAAAAAAAGTAGGAGGACACTTACAAATAGTAAAGGAAAAATAAAAGATTAATATGAGGTTTTCTTTCCATTAGCACATATTACCTCAAAGACTCGATTTGGCATAGAAACAAAAAGAGCTTGAATTTCAGTTTGGCAAACATTGGCCCAAACCATGTCAAGAGCTTCCCGGAGTTCGTGTATAGATTCATATTGTCTGCCTCCGTCATAAACACGTTTAACCAAAATTGCCCAGATGTTTTCCACAATGTTCAGGTCTGGGCTTCTTGATGGCTACGGTAAAACCCGGACATAGTTGTTTGCAAACCAGGTTTTCACACCTCTAGCCGTATGAATGGAAGCTCCATCTTGCTGAAAAATCCAGTCTTCTCCACCTAGATCAGAGCCATAAGGAAGAAGTGCTGATTGAAGTAAATGAATGTAATCTGTATGTTTTAGTTGGCCATGTAGAAAGGACAGGCATGCTCTTCCCCCATATCCAACAGCAAGCCACACCATCAAACTTCCTCATCCTGCTGTCGAGGATGTAATGTTGAGTTGAGTAATGTTGCTCCTTATTTCCTAGACAATGCCAATAATATTGAGAGCCATCAGGACTGTCTAAATTAAACTTTTTCTCGTCCGAGAAAACAACAGACAACCATTACGTATACCAAGATGTGTTCTTTAGCCCAGGCTAAGCGATTAACTGTGTGTTTATTCGTCAAGACGTGTTCTTTAGCCCAGGCTAAGCAATTAACTATGTGTTTATTCGTCCACTTACGATAATGCTTCCACTTCTTAAATTTAAAGGCTTTGGACTGCTTAATGTAATTATAAATGGTTTGTCTGCAAACATGTGTTAGCCCTGTTTGTCGGTAGACCTTTGAAATGCTAACACCTTTCTTTTTTAACTGTCTGCAGATGTTTCTCTGGTCACGAGGTGAGAGTTTTTTTGGTCTCCCAGTCTTCTTTTTCTTCCCATGGGTTTCAGAATTTCTCGGGAATGACGAAATAGCATTCAGCCTATTTTAAGCATATGTGAAATCTCCCTAACACCTTTTCCAGTCTCTTTGTATGCTAGTGCTTGGCCCTTTTGAAAATTGCTTAAAGGAATTCCTCTTGGTATTCTGACGATAAAGCTTAATCATTAATTAACAGCAAGAAAGTATTCTTGTCTCAACAATTGCTGCTATGACTACTGTGTAAAAATATGCAAATTACTTGTGTGTTACATTCAATACATACTCATAACAATTAATGTCCTCCTACTTTTTTTACATATTTATTCACAGTGCCAAGTTGTGATGTGATATAAATTATTTACTATTTCTGTAAATTATTTTCCATTGTCATTTATTTTTATATTCATCCCTTTATGTTCTTCATGAAACTTTTCATGAATAAAAATC